>CAJNDV010032184.1:0-11012 GCA_905221635.1 Symbiodinium sp. CCMP2456 | reverse complement strand
ACTACTACTACTGCTACCACTACCGCGTATACTGAGACCAATAACCACCAGTGCGGCGGCGACGACCACGACGACGACGACTGCACCACGACTAGGAGTACGACTACTACTTATGCTACATGTGATTATCCTCATCATATTCGTCTTCATCTTCATCTGCACAATACGGTGGACATGATGTTTGGACAACCCACCCACCTGAAATTGCGAAATGGCGGCTTCGGGACTATGTCCAAAGTGTCGCAGCAGCGCTTCTGCCACGGCAGTAGAAGTCCCGGTTGCTCGCTGCACCTGGTGGGAGCTTGTGCAAGACAAAGCTTCCTTGTCTGGCCGGGTTGCTACTACACTGTCGTACCTTGCACCCTACACCCCGAAGCGTGAACTTAATTCCTGAACTTTACTTCCATCCACAACTTACGCTTCTACCCCAAGATGCTCTGAAGCCCTAGACCGCCGATGTTTCGCCACAGAATCCAAAAGAGGGCATCCAGGCCTGCTCGACATCTTCGAGGACTCGGCCCCGAATCTGCTGGGCATCCTGCAACCTGCCATGGGGAAAACGAGACGGTCTATAATACCCTAAACCCTAAACCCTAAACCCCCCCTAAACCCTAAACCCTAAACTATAAGAGGTCTCAGGAATCTAGGGTTTATAGGCTAGGGGGTTGAGATCGTTTAGGTTTCCGGGCCAGGCTTTGCCGGGCTCAGGGTTTCGGGATCAGGGCCGGTAGGGCTTATAGGCAGGCTTGATGTAGGGATAAGGGATATTGTATTATTAGGGGGGGACAATTACGCTTATCACGAGGGCCGTACTATATGTAAGTATATATACCTTGGGGTCAGGACTGAGCCGAATTCTATGCGCTACTGTGAAAATCTATTAGGCCTCATTCTGTCTAAGAGCGACCAAGCAGCGCTGTGCCGCAGTCATCCGCGAGCTTGCCTGCATAAGCCAAATTCCCTACAGCGCGTGCCAGCCACTGCGGCATGCCGCCGTAGAGAATCCGATCCAAGATTGCAGCATCTGCCGTCCTGTCCTCCATGGTCCTGCAGCCCAGCTTTCCCAATTCGACTACGGCCTGCGCGTCACCACTTTCCAGTGCAAGATCCATGGCCGTTCGGTGGCCATCTGTTTGACCCAGGAGTAAAGCTGCCAAAGATTGTCGTGGCAGCCCACCTGACAGACCCCAAGCAGAATCAACTAAGACTTCGTCCACTGCACATACAGCAAACATCAGAAAAAAAAAAAAAAAAACATACGCTGCTTCAGCTATCCAATGTGCCAGCACAGGGACATGCAGGCCCCGGCGCAATGTGCAGCACATCGCCAGGTTTTGCGATGCAGCTGTGAAGCAAACCGCTTGCTGGTCGTCTCCGAAAATAGGCCTGGGACCCTCGGACCACGAAGCCGCCGTAGCCGTCCTCTAAGCAACGCTGCTGGCACCTCGGCATGCTTTTGAGGGCATGTCTCCTGAACAACTGTATTCAGTTATTGGTACGGAGCCTCGGGTCAAGAAAAGCATATAAAAGCATGACAGCAGCACCTCAACAGTGGCTCGGCGGGCATGGAGTCCAGCAAGTCATCATCCTGCTCCGGCGCGTCACAACCCCGGAGCACCAGCCAAGGCCTCCAGGTGAGTGCGGTCGACAAGGTCTGCAAGACCTCCAGTGGCATGAGGTAAAGTCGCCCTGAACTGTAAAAGATTGATCTTACAGTTGCTGTTCTACAGGGGCGCTCTTTTCGCACAGTCGCTCGCTTCCCGAACAGAAGCAGCATTGTGTCCTCTTGAAACATCACACAAGGCGGTGCCAATGCTGGCGGGACAACACAAAAGCCGTGGCTTGAAACACCGCAATCACAGTGCCAAAGACACACATGCCAAGCTTGGTCGCCCAAATGTGCAAGCAAGTCGAAGCGAGGCGAACAGAAGGGCTTCTCCGAGAAAGTCGCGCGTACTTTCTTCCTTCGTCTTGTGAGCAGCATGAGAAGGCTGAACAACAGTGTGCAATTGCTGGGGCACCGCAATCATGGCTTGAGAAAATTGAACGCGCGGACAAGGCTCAGCTTGCAACCGAAGACGAGGATCTTTTGCCGGTTCGGGAAGGAGCAGCATGGGCGCATCCAGACACTCCGCATTAGCTGGAGTGTTGTACAGACCTCCGGTTACTTCCGCACCTGCCCCATGTCATACCCAATCGTAACCCTGCGCTTCTTCGGAGAGGCGGCTCCCGCCTGCGCCTGTGTAGAAAAGGATGAAGGCTCCGGCCTAGTGCACAGATCCTCGCGGGACGCTCCTCGTATAACCCATAGTCCAGCACCGGACGTCAACAGCAAGAGCTGCGTAAGCTTCCAGCGCGTGAAGCAAGGGTTGCCTTTGTGCTGGTTCAAGTATTCATAGCATCCTGACAAGTCTTGCAGCTGCTGCGCAAAGGTGAAGATGTACAACAAGGCGATTTCCAAGATCCTGTCTTCGACCCTTGGTAATCTGCGAAAGATGGAGCCAGCTGGTAAAGGACGTGTCGGCGGGCTTTTTTCAAGAGACGTTGCTGGGAGTCCGCCGCGTTGACGCAGAAGTCTGCACGAGCAGGCTGTTGTCGGCACGTCGGCACCGGAGATCCTGGTACATTGGTTTCGTTCACAAAAGCCAGTTCAGTGGCCGCCGACAGCGAGCCCACTGAAGGCCTTCATCTTCGGGCGGCAGGCGGACTTGACACAGTGCGTGCAAGCAGGAGACTTGTCGTTGGTGATGCTGCTCATAGATTTCAGATGTCTTTCGTGTGAGTGCTTCGAACACGTGTTCAGAGTTGAAAGACGCAGGAATCGGCGCGGCAAAAATTAAGCTACACCTGCACATTCCGTTGAGCAAGCTGCACTGGTTCATGCAATGGTCCCGGGAACATCCTACCAACTGGGCCATGCAGGACGCGCAGGAGCCGGAGTAGCCCTTCTTCTGCATGCAGTCCTCATATCTGCGAGATTCTCACCGTATGAGTGACAGTGCTGCTACACCAGGTCAGGATCATGTAACGCAACCCTGAATCCCCGGAACGGTTTGCACTCGACTTCCCCGGCATATCCCGACTCGCATGTAGTCCTTGGTGCATGGGTGCATGGGAAGCCAGCAGCACAACCATGGCCGCAACTGTTGAGGGCGGCGTCAAAGCTCTTCTTGCCGCCGCTCTTCTAAGTCTTCATGTCTGCAGCACCGGTGCAGCCGCCGCCCTCGAGCTCAGCCTCTTCCTCCACCTGCGTGGACTCCTCCTCATCATCCTCCAAAGCCTCCAGGTAGTGGACTTTGACGCCGCACAGCTGGTTGAGCTCCAAGCTGCCTTTTTTGCCCGCCTTCGCAGATGTCGGCCTTGCAGACGTCATCCGACGCCAAAGCTGTGGCCACGTCCTCTCCGAAGGCACCCGCAAAGCTCATGAACAGGAACAATGCTCGAATAGCCATGGCCGGCAAGTGCGTGAAATCAGGAAACGCTTCTCGGAGCTACTTTGAGAGTCCATACTGAGGCAGATGAAACACGCACAATGCTGCTTCGGGGTTAGAAGCTTACCCATGCATGGCTTACTGATCAACACCTCTCATTATCAAAAGACACTGGATCCTGCAACAAATGTGAACCCTGCATCGTCCCCCAGACCAGACCGACTACTGTACCGCGGTGCCTCTGCACCACCCACCGCACCGCACCGATGGAAGGCGGTGGGCGCCATCAAACTGATCCTTTGCTGTTTTTTTAAGCCTGTTCTACCCTGAGCATGACGGACATGGAGCTTCTGTAACAGCGGGCCGGAGGTCGCTCCTTTCACAGCCCATCCAGATGCAAGACTTGACAGACGAGCCCGGAAAATCATTCAGCTCCAACAAGCCTCTTCGAGCAACGCCCGCTTTCAACAGTGACCCTGGGCGAGCAAGTCCTTTAGTGTATGTATACTACTAAGGGCACGGTGCATTCAGGATGTCGGGCAGTAATTGGCGAGGAGCGACAGCCGGAGGAGCTACATGCAGGGAACCCCGAACAGATCCCGAAATCTTACTGACAGTCAGAGGATCATGTCGAGTGGGTCGCCCGGCTCCGGCGGCAAAATTAGATGAAAGGTCTCCTCCAACCTCGGAAAGGTGGGGATGCTATCGGATGCAGGGGTCAAGGTTAGAGGGTTTAGCACAGGTCGCAGAGTTTTGATTGGGAGTTCAGGTCGAGGTGAATTCTTCTGGGCCCACCTCTGAACGCAAACTAGAACGGAAGTCGTCCTGAACCTATCCCGCGCCAAGCCGAATCCGGATAGGGATTAAAGTTACCCACCAAGCCCGGGCAGGCGGTGTCGAAAAACGACCACACCAAGCCTTAAACCAATTTCCCGACAGGCCATGTGAGGCCAATCATGCTATGTTATATGATTTCCTACACGGTCCTACACGCACTGACCATCGCCACAGCCTCAACTTGCAAGCCCGCGTCTTCCGGACCACTTCCGACCTCCACTATACGCTCCACAGTAACCGGTAGCACCCCTTGCGCCAAGTTCTCACAGACTTTTTACCGGAATTATACCCTAAACTTACCTGGACCTATCCAAGCCGAGACTCTGCCGTCGCAGTGCGGACCCGTGGATGCTGTCGCCGAGGAGCCGGCGCAGTAGAACTGCCCGGCGCCTTGCCGGTCCGCTTTTTGTCACTGGCCCGGGGCTTCAGAAAGCCGGGGTTGGGGTGTCTGATGCCACTTGATTACTTCATGGCTCTTAACCCGTTTTGGATGCACAGCCGACCCTGCAAGAACCTTCTATAAATAACTCCATCTTAGGATCCAGGAGAAGGTAACCTTGACGACGGCTCCCACCATGAAGCTGGTCGCTGTGCTACACGCACTTCCCTGCGTATCTGGATGCGTATCACAGCCATCGTTGTCACCTGGCCGAAGCTGCTGCGCGCCGTCGCAGCCGCGGTGTAGGGCGCAGGCCGTGCCGCAACAAAAGCCCTGAAACGGTGATTGGGTTGGGGTCGAAACAGTAGATGGTGATACAAGTAGCTCTCGACTTATTCTGAGGCTTGCAACATAACGCTTTGCACGGGGTGGCAGTGGTTTGCTTCGGCCAAACTCAAAAGTGGCTGAACCCTATCACCATTCTATTCCTCGTGATAGTCTTTGACAGCGGTTTCTACAATGTTAGCAGTCAAAATGGCCTAAATGAGCTTGCTGATTTTCTGACTGCACTCACCAAAACGGGCATGGGGTGAACGGTAGGTGCGACGACTCGGGGGCCTTTGAAATTGGCAGTCCTTGTCTCTCGACAGGTACAGTCATCGTGCAGCCTGAAAATGCTTCACCTGGACCAACTACGTAGCGCCTCCGAACATGACACAGACATCCCCAGTCCGTCCCGGGCCGTCCTTGGCAAATGTAGTCCAATGCTTGGCCATCGAAGCCGTTTTCATGATCCTGCGCAAGATCATCCAGTACGTTGCAGTATGGTGCGATATGACATGAACATATGCTGGCACAACCACGATCGTGATAAAAGGGACGCTTTAATCATGTGTCCAATGCGATGCACCATCACGGACTCCTGATGATGATAGCCCCTGCTCCAAGCACCTTCATCATACTCGTCATCATCATCATCATCATCATCAGAATCATCCAAATCACCATCATCATCGTCAGTATCTCGTCGTTGTCATCGCCATGCCCATCATCATCACCACCCTCATCATCCTAACATGTCGTAGTCGTCAATGTTGCCATCACAGTCCTGTCATCCAAATCTTCAGAAAACATCAAATCACGGCCGAAAACAACACATAAATCAAACATCCTCTCGAGAGAGGAACCGCAGTGGTCATGTGCGGAACTGATAATGAGCACTAGTATATATTCCCTTGAAATGGTAGAAGTGCTATTGGCCGGTGCTAAATCAAGCACAATCAGTAAACATGTCAAGAGCCAGTATAACGCGAACATAACTCTGCCATGTAACCCCGCTAGAAGACCGCTCTGCCAAGCCACATCGGGATATCTTCGCTCCAGGTTTGCAGGGCCTGTTCGGCTCCAGCCAAGGCAATGCGGCACCAACTCAGGATGTAGCATCTCCAACACCATCCTTGAGACATGCTCAGAAAGCGGACGGCGACGATGCCAACCCTTGAAAAAAAGGCTCGCGGACACGGCTTCTAACTAGCTGCATCAGTATATTCGGCATGACCACACAAGTGCTTGCCTGATCACGGCTATCGGTACGGTTCAACCACATTGCTGCGATTCAGCCAGGTGGCGGTTCGTCACCACTGATTAATGCAGTTCGCAGCAACGCGTCGGAGGCGACAATCTGCATGTTGAGGAGTTGAGGGTATGCGTTTTGGTTGACGGCTCTTTTCCGCCGATATCCGCTCATATAGGGTGGGTCTACAACCTACAATCTGTAAAGCAAAGGGTATAGTAATCAAGTTTGGGAAGACGGGTTCCCGACAGCGTAAAGGGCGACTGTGGAAACTTGAAACGACGTCCGCAACAAGATGAACAAATATCTATCCTGTGGCGGCGCGAGATCGCCGGAGTCTTTTCACGTGAACAGAGATCTCTCTGCGCACGGTGAGAACCAAGCGTGCTCGCCGCGGCAATCCTTTATGCATGAAAATGCTCCTTTGCGCACGGACAGAGATGCAAGTGTGCTCGCAACGTGACAACGCAAGAGGCAATTTTGCCTCATGAACAGATCTACGCGCACTCGCGTTGTGAGAACGCAGCAGTAGTCTTTTCGCATGAACATGTCTCTGCCAAAATTCACCGTTGTTAGCATTCTCTTTTCTGGTGATGCCATGTCATGACGGTTTCGCAAGCTCTATCGCAGCCGCCAGAACATGCTTTCAGTGAAACGTTTGAGGAACATGTATCGGAATCCCTATACACCATCTCGGAAGATCCCGCGCGTCTTTCTTAAAACTGCAATAGCACCGAGGAATACCCGGTTTTGAGCAACAACTACTACAAGTCTCTGTCATGAAAACATGTCTCGATTTCTCTGCACGCGGACAGAGACCCAAGTGTGCTGGTGGCCTTAGTTAGTGCACCAGCCTGTCTTGCTGCGTGAAACCATGTCTCTTTGCGCACGGAAAGAAATCCAAGTGTGCCCACAACGTGAGAATGTTTCACATGAGCACGTCTCCAGAGAGATCCAAGTGTGCTCGCGGCGAGGGAACATAGCAATGTCTTCGCATGATAGCATGTTTCGGGTGCACGGAGTGAGATCCAAGTGTGCTGGCAACACGAGAACGCAGCAGTCTTGTCGCATGAGCATTTGTTGCGCACGGAGAAGATCCAAGTGTGCTGGGCTGAGAGCAGCCTTTCGCATGAACAGCTCTCTATATGCGCACGGGGAGAGATCCAGGTTGAGAACGCAACTGTCTTTTCGCATGAAGGCGCTTCTTTGAGCCCAGCTTGCGAGGACTCAGCACCGCCGCGAGATCCAGAACACGGCATATTCGCACGTCATTGCGAAGGCAGGAATGTGTGTGTGTGTGTGTCCGCTGCTGAAGCAGAGGGCACAATGTTTGCGAATGAACATGCCTGAACACACGGAGAAAGACCCACGTGTGCGTGGGCTGCGAAGTCTGCATAACAATGTGAAGGACTGGCTATAGCTGCAGTATTTCAAGGCCCTTCAGGAATCTGATCCGTAGTCAACAGCTCATACTGCACAAACCCTAGACAAGGAATCTTGCGACTGCCATCCTTCCTAAACTAGGACCGCTTTCCAGCGTGTTTGTGGACATGTGCCTTAAACCCGAAAGTTTTCCTTCAATGCTGCACCGAGACTAACCCAAGAGGACACCGGATCAATGACCACTCATCCAACCAAATCTGCAAAACGACCAGGGCACCGTTTGGCGAAACGGTCGTAGCTTGGCAAAAATGCGGCGACCCCAGCGACGAATGGAAACATGACCTGCAGGGCAGTCGTCATTGGAACAGGTCACGACCAAACTAAAGCGTTAGTAGCAAAGCAATGCGATTGGCATGCGTCTCAGACGACATGGAGATAGCGGTGCCGTCCATGAACAAAACAACAAGGAACATCACCCCAGAACCCGAAACAGCAAACGCAGTGAGACAGATCCGAAAACGTGCACCCTGCATATTCAACATTCGTCGTCATCAACCCTCGCCGTCAGCTGACAGGGCTTGACAATTAACCTCACCCTCGAAATGCTGCAAGGCATACTTATTCACAATTCCCTATGGTAGCCTTCACACTTGACGCTGCCTGTATGGGGCTTTCTGTGAATAAGGGGTCATCTTCGTGGTGGTCCGTGCATATCACCAGCGAGCTGCGAGTTGAGGAGGCCTATTGGGGACCACTTCTCTTCGAAGGTTCTTAGGGGAAAATCTAGAGTTCAAAGGATATTAAACCCAGGCTGGGACTGGAATACTCTGGCCCAGAGTTTGGGTCTCGAAGCCAAAATTTACGCGAGGCCTCGACTAACGCTCAAGCCTCACCCTTCCATCTATCCCGGAACTCTAAACCTCAGGCCTTTGAAGCTGCAACCACATGCCATCAGCAGGTAAACTCTGAGCCTATAAACCGTCTCGTGCTAGGCGCCAGTAACTATATCTAAACCCTTCTGAAGCCTTAAACCCCCTGAAGCCCATAGATTCAACAACCGTCCTGAACCCTTCTCTTAGCCAGGGTGCGCTCGCTACCTGCAGGCCGCATGGTCGAAGGCACGATGACCTAGCCGTGTGTGTGTGTGTGTGAGAGAGAAAATGTTGGCCTACGATGTGGCGGGGATTAGTTTAGAAGGAAACATGTGTCCAGGGCGTAGCACGTATTCAAACAGGGTCGACCATAGCCAAGCGAGCCTGAGATTGTGGAGCTATTGCAAACCAGAATACTGGCAAGAGGTTCAATTGACGACACAAGTCGGGTGGACCAGAGCACTCAAGTCTGTCAGATTCCTCGAGTGTTGTTTGCAGGCGTCTTGTTTTGTCTGTTAATTCGCAATTTTAATCTTTGGCCGCACCCAAAAAATCACGACACTGCGGCGGGACCGCATAGTTACCGTACCGATTCGGCTTCTGGAGGGGACACTCTCTCCCTCTCCCTTTCCCTCTCCCTCTGCCTCTCTCTCTCGCTCTCCTCTGTCTCTCTCGTTCTCCCCCTCCCTCCCTCCCTCCCTCCCTCCCTCGCTCGCTCTCTTCTTCCCCCGGGCATAAGGGACTGGTCAGGTCCCTCCGCCCCATGGGCCCCCCACGTGTTATGGGGCTTTGAAGGGACTGTGATAAGTCTCTCTCTCTCTCTCTCTCTCTCTCGCTCTCTCTAACAACCAAACTAAAGTAGAGCCAATAAACCAACACCCGCGAACACTAAAGACCAAGTGTAGCAGGCCAAGCCCTACATTTTAAAACCCAGTAGCTTCAAAAAAAGCCTAGGACCGGACAGGACCCGTGCCGGGGCCTTGTCCGGGCTTACAAAAAATCGTGTGAAAAACATATAGAGCTGACTTTGGGAAATTTCGGGTCTAGGGTTTCGGGTTTAGGGTTGCAGTGTTCCCAACATGCTGCTGTATGCACGTTGTGCGCAGAAGGAGCCTTCGGATGGCTACTGAAAACGAACGAAAAGGCAGAAGGAGAATTCGGATGGCCACGGCCCGGGCCATTTTGGACAAACTGACAACGAACGAAAAGGCAGAAGGAGAATTCGGATGGCTACGGCCCGGGCCATTTTGGACAACACTGAAAACGAACGAAACGGCAGAAAGAGAATTCGGATGGCTACGGCCCGTGCCTTTTTGGACAAAACTGAAAACGAACGAAAAGGCGGAAGGAGAAATGGGATGGCTACGCTACGGCCCAGGCCATTTTGGACAAACTGAAACGAACGAAAAGGCAGAAGGCTAATTCGGATGGCTGAGGCTCGGGGCCCGGGCCATTTTGGACAAACTGAAAACGAAGTAAAATGCAGAAGTAGAATTCGGAAGGCTACGGCCCGGGCCATTTTGGACAAACTGAAAACGAACGTAAAAGGCAGAAAGAGAATTCGGATGGCTACGGCCCGGGCCATTTTGGACAAACTGAAAACGAAGTAAAAGGTAGAAGGAGAATTCGGATGGCTACGGCCCGGACCATTTTGGACAAATTGAAATCGAACGAAAAGGCAGAAGGAGAATTCGGATGGCTACGGCCCGGGCCAGTTGGACAAACTGAAAACGAACGAAAAGCCAGAAGGAGAATTCGGAGGGCTACGGCCCGGGCCAATTTGGACAAACTGAAAACGAACGAAAAGTCAGAAGGAGAATTCGGATGGCTACGGCCCGGGCCAATTGGACAAACTGAAAACGAACGAAAAGCCAGAAGGAGAATTCGGATGGCTACGGCCCGCGCCAGTTTGGACAAACTGAAAACGAACGAAAAGGCACAAGGAGAATTCGGATGGCTACGGTCCGGGCCATTTTGGACAACCTGAAAACGAACGAAAAGGCACAAGGAGAATTCGGATGGCTACGGCCCGGGCCATTTTGGACAAACTAAAACCGAACGAAAAGGCAGAAGGAGAATTCGGATGGCTACGGCCCGGGCCATTCTGGACCAGCTGCTAACGAAACAAAGGCAGAGGGAGAATTTGGATGGCTACGGCCCGGGCCATTTTGGACAAACTGGAAACGAACGAAAAGCCAGAAGGAGAATTCGGATGGCTACGGCCCGGGCCATCTTGGACAAACTGAAAACGAACGAAAAGCCAGAAGGAGAATTCGGATGGCTACGGCCCACTGAAAACGAACGACAAGGCAAAAGGAGAATTCGGATGGCTACGGCCCGGGCCATTTTGGACAAGCTGAAAACGAACGAAAAGGCAGACGCGGAATTCGGATGGCTACACTTCGGATGGCTACGGCCCGGGCCATTTTGGACAAACTGAAGACGAACGAAAAGGCAGAAAGAGAATTCGGATGGCTACGGCACGGGCCACGTTGGACAAACTGAAACGAACGAAAGGACAGAAGAGGAATTCGGAT
>CAJNDV010032183.1:18835-42733 GCA_905221635.1 Symbiodinium sp. CCMP2456 | reverse complement strand
AAGTCTACTTATTACCTACTTACTAAGTCTCCCGACCCTCCAAGTAGGTTTCCCAGCTGCCCCTGGGAAATAAGGGTGCCCTTAGGGATTAGGGTTTAGGGGTTTAGGGTTTGGGGGTTCAGGGTTTAGGGATTAGGGTTCCCTTTTTGCCTTTTGATTTTGGGGTCTCGTAATTCTTAAAACCCAAGAGTAGGAACAAGTGGTACCCTTATCCTTTAGGGGTCACTCAGGAACCCTAAACCCTAAACCCTAAACCCTAAACCCTAAACCCATTCAGGAACCTCGTTTCCGGGATCTGAAAGGCCAGGCGGTTGAGAGCTTGACTTTGGGGTTTCGGCGTTTTGGGGTTTTGGGTTTTGAGTTTAGGGTTTAGGGTTTAGGGTTTAGGGCTTAGGGTTTTGGGTTTGGGTTGTGTTAACTCTGGGTTTAGGGCTTATATATAGGGACCCAGAAAGTCGGATTTGTTGGGTTCTCTAGCAGATTCCAGCATCTCAAGGGTGGAAGAGTGCACCCATTAAGTTGGTGTTGCTGTACTTCTGTGCCTTGTTTGAGGTTTCGGGTTCCGGTTGGGTAGGGATGCCTACGCTCAGGATGGGAGGCTGTCGGAAAGATCAGTTGAAGCCGCCTGCTCAATTTGTGCGGTGTAACTCGCCTCAAACGGCTTGCAG
The DNA here is from genome assembly GCA_905221635.1 of Symbiodinium sp. CCMP2456. Classification (NCBI taxonomy): domain Eukaryota; class Dinophyceae; order Suessiales; family Symbiodiniaceae; genus Symbiodinium; species Symbiodinium sp. CCMP2456. The sequence continues at coordinate 42,065 of CAJNDV010032183.1, read as the reverse complement.
GAAGCCGTTCTCCCCAAAATCCTCTCAGCCGTAAACAGTCATGATAAAGGGTCAAGGGCATTGGCCGTCACCAAGTGGCTGGCCGACACGTCGTTCGATACCTGAATCTTCAGTAGCTGCTGATCTGACCACCTAAACCCTAAACCCTAAACCCTAAACCCTAAACCCTAACCCCTACACCCCTACACCCCTAAACCCCTAAACCCTAAACCCTAAACCACCTGACAAGGAGTCAGCCGTGCTGCAATGTGTCGACGGACGAGATGAAGCAGAGCAGCCACACGACCTACCGGGAAGGCGCCCAGTTGAGCTTAGGCTGTTTGGGGGTTTAGGGTTTAGGGTCTAGGGGTTTAGGGTTTAGGGTTTAGGGTCTAGGGTTTGGGGGGGTAAGGGCTTCAAGCATGCAACATAGGCCTTGCAAGTGAAAGGGCGCTTTGGTCAACGAGGCCAAATTTCTTGGTAGTCCTATTGTTAGTTCTCTAAATTAGGGTCCCTCTCTAGATCCCAGACATCGTACGGCACCCTTATAAAAAAGGACCCTGAAAGGGACCCTAATTTCGAGAACTGCCCCTGTCCTTGCTACGGTTCCGAGCATGGCCCGTGGGACTTTCGAATTCGGACCACTGCCATCATCTGTCTAACATCCATTATTTCCAAATACCGCGGCCGTAAGAATTTGGGGTTCATCGTAGTATACTTACGTATACTTCCGTGGTAACTACCATTAGAGTACTTGCTATTCAGACACCTTCCGAAACCCTGAACTCTCACATGGCGTCGTCCATAACCCTAAACCCCAAACCCCGAAACTCTAGATCCCCCTAAACCCCAAACGCCGAAACCCTAGATCCCCCTAAACCCGAAACCGCTTCAGGTATCGCTTCAAGTCCTGAGGATCAAAAAGGCAGGGCCTTGCAGTCTACTTAAAGGATCATGGGACTTAGTAGGTTATCACTAAGGTAACTATACTTATAACCCAAATTAGGGGACTTATAACCTTACTTACTAAGTCCCATGATCCTTTAAGTAGAGCTTTCGGGTTCAGGCTGAAGTCGTTCGGGTTTGGGGGTTTGGGGTTTTTGGGGTTTATGGGGTTTCGGGGTTTTGGGGTTTATGGTGTTTTGGGGTTTTGGGGTTTCGGGGTTCGGGGTTTTGGGTTTGGGGTTCAGGGTTTTGGGTTCAGGGTTTTGGGTTTGGGGCTTGGGATTTGGGTTTCAGCTTTGGGACTACAGTAACCCCCGAGTGCCCTACTTGTAGTACCTTCTAGTCACCCTCTAGTGATCCTTACATTTATAGGGTCTCCTTGGCGGGTGGGGGGGACTTAGTAGGTAAAGGTACAAGTACTTTAGTTGGGGGGTATACGCAGTTCTAAGTGTAGTAACCTGATTTATATCTATAGCCCTGAGTCCCATGATCCTTTAAGTAGGGTTTGGGGCTCACGGTTGTGGGTTCAGGGTTTAGGGCTTGGGAGTTTAGGGTTTCAGGTTTCGGTCTATCGTAAAAACTGAAGGATCGTCAGGGTTTAGGGTTTAGGGTTCAGTGTTTAGGGTTTAGGGCAGTACCTCATACAGTATCCTGGTTGTCTATAGATCAGTAGATCCAGAGACGTACATGTTGACAGTTAACGTCGCTAAGCATTGCAGGTGAAGCGCGACAAGTGCTCGGTTTAAAGACGATTCTTGCGAGGTGCATGGGAGATTCGCAACCACCTGCTGTCAAACACGGACAACCCTAAACCCTAAACCCTAAACCCTAAACCCTAAACCCTAAACCCTAAACCCTCACGGACAATGAAACATGTAACACTATTCTAGGAGCCGTTGGTCGTGCATTCCTTCCTTTTTAGGTTTTATATAATTAGGATCCTATAAGGTAATCCCAAAAAAAGAAGTACAATGGAGCCTATGGGTTTATACTTAGGATCCTATAAGGTAATCCCAAAAAGGAACTACTATGGAGCCTAGGGCCAAACGGATCCACAGACCCACCGATCAATCGCCACCCAGAGCCCTACGTGGTCTCTCAACAACAAGCCGAGGAGCATAGCTTTGCGCACCTGAGCGTCTCGGGCTCGGGTTTAGGGTTCAGGGTACAGGGTTCAGGGGTTTAGGGTCTAGGGTCTAGGGTTTAGGGTTCAGGGTTTAGGGTCTAGGGTTTAGGGCTTAGGGTTCGTCTCTGGGGTTTAGGGTTTAGGGAGGGTTTAGCGTTCCTTTTTGAAGTGGAATCCACCAACGCATGCCCCACAAATGAAATGCCTCTGTTTCACCTCATATACGACCCTGACCAAAGCCCCCAAACAATTGTTCGGCAAGTTCACACAAGAACAATCCGGTTTCTACTGTACTTCCGAGTAACCAGCTTAAGCAGCTGAATATGTGACGTGAAGGAGCGACCTTTCTGCAGTGTGCTACCTTGGTCCAGAACAACCATCCTTACGAAGTACACCCCTGCAAACTTCGCAAAATGTTGAGGTTTTGGGCACTACAGTAAAAACCCTGTAGTCAATCCCTAAACCCTAAACCCTTAACCCTAAACCCTTAACCCTAAACCCTAGTCAACAGCCAGGCCACCATATCCGCCATCATTGCGTTGCCTTTTGTTGTCCTTGGCTCACAAACCAGCCAAAAGAAGCACATTCTCCCGGCTCATCCTACGTAGTTGCCACGACGGCTGTCATCGCTATGCTGTGTGCTCGAAATGATCATGATAATGACGACGATGGTGATGATGAGAATGATGATGAGCAATGGGAGGCGGAGTAGTAGTGGAGGAGGAGGCGGGGGAGGAGGACCCTGAGCCCTATAGACCCTAAACCGGCCGGGAGGACGACGAGGATGCGTCGGAGCAAGGACTCGCAAGACGCCGCCGAGGACTGTACAGTATATGAGTGTTTCGCAGATCCATATCCGGACAAGATGGTGAAAGCGTTGGACTACGGCGATCGCCTGGCATACGCTACTACCAAACATCCGGCCCCCAGCGACGAGGAGGCGGAGGGGAATCATCATCATCATCAGCAGCATCATCACCATTATCGCCGTATCGCCAGCATACCAATGCCAGTGCCAACACCATCACCGTCGCTGTCACTACCAGCGTGATCGACAGCCAGCATCATTCATCATCCTACAAACCTGGCTGTGAACATGCATTGTCTGCATCACGCCCTTGGTTCATCTCACTTATCGAAGGTAACATACGTTCAACCGTCGAACTCCAACATAGTGGCGCCAAAGCCGTATCCCACAGCCTCTGTTGCTGCCACAGCAACGCGTTCCTCGTGGCCATACCACGACGAGGCCTGTCGCTTCTGCTCCTCGCCGTCTGCTTGGGCAGACTCAGCTAGGAAGACGTGACGGGCGTTGAGCAACACACTACAATTGCGAATTTCGCTTGCTGGGAGGGGACAAGCGGAACAAAATGCCGATGTCAGTGATGTTTGGCCTCCCTCCTTCTCGGGCTGATGTGACCCTGCCTATTCCCGATGCTCCAACGGGTCAGGTCGAAAGTTTCACTTGTGGCTGCCTGCCTTCCTCTGTTCAGCCTTAAAAGCCTCAACTTAAGTTTTCGTGACGTGGGTCCCGCAAGTGCTCTCACTTGCATCACCAAGTCCATGCTTTGCTGCTATACGTGCGCTGTGTCGAAGTGGTAATAATACAGCGACTATTTCGACTACGACTACTCTACTACTACTGCTACAACTACTACTACTACTACTACTACTACTACTACTACTGCTACTACTACTACTACTACTACTACTGCTACTGCTACTGCTACTGCTACTGCTACTTTTACTACTGCTACTTTTACTAATGCTGCTCCTGCTGCTGCTGTTGCGACGACGACTACTGCGACTACGACTGCAAAAACTACGGCAACTACCCCTAACCCTCCAGGTACCTACTATATAGGGTACTAGAGCCCCGAGGGCCCTCTGTAGTAGGTACCTGGAGGATTAGGGTACTTCGTCTTCTACCACCGCTCCGTCCTGCGGCCATCGCTGAGAACCGGAGCTCGAGCTCGTGCCCCAATTGCCATCGTCCTGGGCACCTGGAGACCGGGTGGACGGCTAAGTGGTTAGGGTTTAGGGTCTATGGTAAAGTTTAGGCCAACATTGGGTTCATAATTTCAAGCTTAAGGGTTTTGACACCTGTATTCCTGCCGCCATCAACAACTTGGCATTGCTGCAGAAAGTCAGCGGTACCACCCCCATGTCTCACAAATAGAGCCAGTGTTTGGGTCCAAATGTGGCATTTGGCGGCTGCGTTGCTTCGTTGTTGCTTGTCCGACAATAAGAAACATGAGAGCAAAATCTTGATCATTGCTACCCCTTTCATTCCACTCAGCAAGTGATTCCATTGCAATGGCAGCGCATTGGAAAACGCCCAAATCGCGATTTTGCTGGCGAGGACGATCTAAACTGTCATTATCCGCTTGTCTCCGGCACATGCGCTTCGGGAACAAATTGCCGATACGAATCAGAGTAGCGGTTCGTTCCCATCCACTGGCAAAGGAGTTGAGCAACCAAAACTGAAATTTCGGCCCATCGTCTCTGAGCGCCGTCGGCATGACGGTAGAACAAATCATGGCAGTTTCGGCACAAGGAGGCCAATTAGTGCGATTACAGAGCTCCGCCGGACGGACAAGATTTTCTTATAGTTCAGCGAAACGATGACAATCCCGACTGACATGCTGAATGGGGCTGTCATCGTTAAGGCAATACTGGCATGGGGTGTTGGTTTTATCAGCATGTGACAAAATCTTTGTAATGTGGTCAGTTCTCTAAATTAGGGTCCCTTTTTAGATCCCCAATATAGTACGGCAGCCTTATAAAAGGACCCCTAAAGGGACCCTAATTTAGAGAACTACCCATGTAGCATGAGCATCAGCGTCCGAGAGCGAATGACGGGATTACGATACGCGAAGAAGGCCCGAGCCCTCGCAACAGTTTAGGCATAAAGTTGCATAAACGTCAGTATGAGCTCTAATCCCTTAACCCCTAAACCCGAAACCCATGAGCAATTCCTTGCCAGTTTTGCGTAGTTTTTGCTCCAGATACACATGAAAATGTCTACGGGTTTGCTCGCGAATAAACTGCTCAATATCTTTGTCAGGTTGGGCAAACAAGATACATTCATTGTCGCCATCTGCCTCATGCAATATCTCTCTGAAAGACCGTCAAAGGAGCAATCAGACCCTGTTTGGGAGACACGGATTGCTCCAGCATATCCTTAAGATGCTGTGCCAACCAAGAGGTCATCTCCGAAATCTCATGTTTTGATTCGCCATGGCAGTTTCAGGATCGAAAAGGCGCGTCTGTTCGCAAAATACACTGTGTGCCATTTGTGGTCCATTTGTGAGTTCGTGGGACGTGCAGCAGGACAAGGATTACAAATGGAAGGCACAATTCTGCGTGCAACAAAGGTGATGAGTGATGACATTGTCATGCGTAATGTGCCATCTGGCAATTTTGTTCCGGACAACGCAACATGTTTGCAAGATTGGCTTGTAGAATTCAGACGCAGTAGCCAATATTTTTCAGGGGAAGCGACACTCCTAAATACTCAATCTGTTTGGCCATCTAATTTCACGAGCATCCAGCCACCACAGACTATCGGACTCTAGTTTATTAGGGTTTAGGGTTTAGGGTTTAGGGTTTAGGGTTTAGGGGTTTAGGGTTTAGAGTTCCAAAGGCGACAGTCTTGGCTTGTGTTTGAACTGTAACGGGCTCTAGCAGCTTTGATTGCTGCTTCTTAACATCAAGCGGTCATCAACAAAAAACTTTCGCAAGTATTTTATCACGAGGAATTTCCCTGTTCCATTCGCCGAGCATAGCCGCCGCATCTGAGTGGGTCACCTTGAGGTATAGCTAGAGCAGATTTGAATCGCTCTTAGAAACGGACCCACTTAGGGCTGCGATCTATTCATTTGTCTAATCATAAAATGCCAGGTGGTAACGACCGAGTAAGGAAGCCCAACACAAAGTAAAAGTTACCGGGCTTTGTCGATGGGCAGGCACATTATCAAAAAAATCAGTGTCAATGGCGACTCCCCGCAGGTTGCCAGGATGAATGGGGTCAAGACGCCACGTTGCCACATTAGCACAGCCGGCCCAATGATACCCCCAAAGTGCTCCGGAATATCTTGCTGAAAGTCATTGTGTAGTACCAAGACCGTTTATTAGGGCTTTAGGGTATATTTTACTAATATACTTATCATAACTTATAGTAAGGAACCCCTAAAATAGTATCGGTATATAATCCTCTAAGCCCCTATGGTATACTTGCAAGGAGAGTACGCGGTCAAGCTGGTCAGGGAGCGTCGTGCATGAGGCACGCCACAGGCGCAACGGCAGGCTCGCAGCCAAGCCAATGGAAAAGGATTCGGTTTCAGCACTCACAACTAATCAAGCGGGCGAGGATCCAAGTACCAGAACGATAGCTAAAAGGAATCGGTTTAGGGTCCAGGGTCTAACTGGGGCTCTGAAAGTTCATCCCCAGGCCAGTCAAAGCACTTCACTCGTCGCCCAGCAAGCAGCTAAACCCAATCTCCAAAATCCCAAGGTCAACTTAAACCCAATGCCCCCAAAACTCCACGACCTGAAGGCTTCAAACCTTCAAAGCCACCCTCGAATGCCCCTATGAAACATAGAACAAAGGATCAGGGTTTAGGGTTTAGGGCGGATCACCGTACCGAAAGCACAGAGCCAGATAAAACCTGTCTAACTCATCAGAGATGGAATCGGGGGCCCGAATACACACCCAGACGACTAACAAGCACCCCATTCTGGGAAGCCACCAAACAAATCGTAAATTTGTAGAGGTCAGAATAACGAACCATAATTTACCCATTACAGTCTCAATTAAATTCAAAACCCCCAAAACCTTAATTGAATCTCTTGTAGAATTCTAACAAAAAGCGTTCGTCGAATGATTAGAGCCCCTCTCTCCAGAACCCCCCTGATGATAACTCAAAGAACGTTTGCTTCAAAACCTCTGAAAGAACTCATAGAACCCCCTTTATAACTCATTGAACCCTTGCTCTAAAACCTCTAGAATAAGGAACCCCTTACACCCAAAACCCTAAACCCTAGACCCTAAACCCTAAGAGAGGGGGGACTGTTGTGGCGTGGGAAGAGAAGCATGATTTACTACGAAAAACTACGGCATTGTACACGCCACAACAGTCCTTTCTGAACCTGAATGAAACTAATGAAACCTTTAAACTCCTAAATCCTAAACCCCTAAATCTTAATCCCTAAGCCCTGAACCCCAAAGTCCTAAACCCTAAACCCCGAAGTCCTAGAGCCTAGACCCTAAACCCTAAATGCTCCAAAGAAATCTCACCGCAGAGGGCCTCCCCAAGAATCCTGGGACTGCGCAGGCGACTGCCACGTCCTCAGCAGCCCAAAAGGTTTATATAGGGATTACGAGATAGGGGTATAGGGTTTAGGGATTGAGATTTAGGGGTTTAGGGTTAAGGATTTAGGGGTTTAGGGTTTAGGATTTAGGGGTTTATGGTTTAGGGATTAAGATTTAGGGGTTTGGGGTGCAGGATTTAGGGGTTTAGGGTTTAGGGTTTGGTTTAGGGTTTAGGGATTAGGATTTAAGGGTTTAGAGTTTAGGACTTAGGGGTTTAGGGATTAAGATTTAGGGGTTCAGGGTTCACGGTTTACGGGTTTAGGGTTTAGGGATTAGGATTTAGGGGTTTGGGGTTTAGGGATTAGGATTAAGGGGTTCAGGGTTTAGGGTTTAAGGGTTTGGGGTTTAGGGATTAGGGGTTTAGGGTTTAGGGATTAGAATTTAGGGGTTTAGGGTTTAGGGTTTAGGGATTAGGGTTAAGGGGTTTAGAGTTTAGGACTTAGGGGTTTAGGGATTAGGGATTAAGATTTAGGGGTTCAGGGTTTAGGGTTTAGGGGTTTAGGGTTCAGGGATTTAAGATTTAGGGGTTTAGGTTTAATTAAGGATTTAGGGGTTTCGGGTTTAGGGATTAGGATTTAGGGGTTTGGGGTTTAGGGTTTAGGGATTAGGATTTAGGGATTAAGATTTCGGGGTTAGTTTAGGATTTGAAGTTTAAGGTTTCAGGGCATTGGGGCTTCAAGGCTTTAAGCGCCTTGAGGGTTTAGGGCTTGGGGATTTCTCGCTTCTAGGGTGTACTGCCAGGTGAAGGGTTCAGGCTTTAGGGCTTTTGGGATTTCGGGATTTAGGGTTCAGGGCTTTCAGGCTATAGGCTAGAACCTTAAAGCCCTGAACCCTAAATCCTGAATTCCCAAGAGCCCTAAATCCTAAACCCTACACCTGTTATAGGGTTGCCAAGGGCTTAGTTTAAGCTCTCGCAACTGGGACTCTCCCAGACGAGGTTTCTCGGTTCACCACGGGCGTAGTGCAGGGTTCAAGGCTTCAAGGTTTAGGATTTTGAGGATTTAAGGTCTTAGGGTTGTAAACGATATCGATCTTTTGGGCATAAAGGCTGGTAGGTTTTATGGACATGTTTGGAGCTTGTTTGGCTTCAGAGTGGCAGATTTAGATTAATAGCGCGAAGATATGCGTGACTGATTCGGGCTGTTGGGGCTCTCACCTGGACCGCACCAAGCGAGTCTGCAGGGTCGGAAAGCCACAACAAGCAGCAGCACGTACTTACATTGAAGCACCTGGCCACACTCCTTTTGGAACGGCCGCAATATAAAACAAGTCTACTGCTCAGATTCAACTAAACCAAGGCAGGGGGCACTCCTTCCTGTCTTGCGCCCGAGGTCTGCACGCCACGCATCAGTCATAAGGGTTCAGGGTTTAGGGCCCACAATTTGCAGCCTCGAGCTGGCGACAACTTCGCATGTTGAATGGCTAACAACCCCCCCCCCCACCCCCCCAAAGTGTTCCTTGCAGGCTAGACAGTCTGCGATGAACGCACACAATGACATCCGATAATTTAGCAAGACGAGGTACTAACAGTGGCTATAGCACTACTATCATCACTGGCACTACTGCTACTGCTAATAATGCTAGTACAACTAGTTGAGTACTATTACTATATCATTAGATCTTGATGGTGGTGGTTCTCCGAAGTTGACACGGAGCCCGGCAAAGCTGAGCTCTAAACTGCTTCTTGTTGCCGCCTCCACCACCCCAGCTCTTCCTCGGCCGTCAGGGTTTGGCATGTTCGGCGATCGGGTTTTGTCGGAGCTGGTTTGGGGTTTAGGGTTTAGGGTTGCCGGTGAGGAAGTTGAAAGGGGTTTGGTGCTGTTTGATCCTGGGCAGGTGCTTCGATGACACTTAGGTTGGACGATAGCGCTCGGATGTCTACAACTCGGATTGTTCATCATTCACCACAGGCCTCGGGTTGCAGGTCGTCCATGCCAAAACCCTAAACCCCTTTTTTGAACCCAGACTCTGCCGATCAGCTGGGAAGCAGCACGTCCAAACTATTGCATATGGGAAGTCGCGCGCCAAAAACCCTAAACCCTAAACCCCAAATTCAGCACCAAGCCGAGTCCCACCCCCCAAAACCCTCAAACTACAAGTTCTCCACAGCCTGAAAGCCCAAAGCCTATCTGCCCGGCAAGCCTAGAGCCTAGAAGCCACGGTTTAGGATTTAGGGTTTAGGGCTAAAACCCAAAGGTTCAGCTCTGAGCAGAACTGAGTGCTGTTCCAAGGACACGTTTCCTCACTTTTCCATGCTGTATAATGGGGTGGATTCTGTAGAGGTTGTTGGTTTGGGTTTGGGGCTTTAGTGTTCGAAGTTCACAGTTCAACCTACAGTCCACGCGAATCGGCAAGCACTTCTGAAAGTCTAAGTCTGGGTCGACGGGGGCTTGGCGCGCCTTGAAGGTGCAGATTCAACCTTTTACTGGCTGGGCAGTCCACCAACGCGCCTGTTTTACATGTCAAAGGGAATCCGAACACACCTGATCAGTCCCTAAACCCTAAACCCTAAACCCTAAACCCGATGCAGATCCTTTTGGAAGTCTCACTCCGAGCCTCCCAAGCTCCAGATGCTGAGCCGGGTTTAGGGTTTAGGGTTTAGGGTTTAGGGACTTAAAAGCGATCCGGATCGTCTTGCATCTGGCGCCCTAAACTCTTAACTGGAACACTGAAGCCCTAAAACCCCAAACCCTTGAAAACAAGGACCCCTAAACCCTTTTTCACAAGGGACTCGTCTGCTGCCCTTACTGGCCAGCTTGACCCACAAGACTGCACTCATTACCCCTAAACCGTACCCTGAACTCCTAAAACTCCAGACCCCTAAATCCCTAAACCCTAAAGCCCTAGACCCCTGAACCCTAAAACCCTAGACCTCTAAACCCTAAACCCCTTTCTTTGCATCCGTACTGATTAAGTTTAGGACGGAAAGATGGCTGTGCTCAACACTAGCCTTCCAAGAAAGCGCTAAACCTAAAACCCTAGACCCTAGACCCTTAAACCCCAAAACCCTAGACCCCTAAACCCTAGACCCCTAAACCCTAAAACCCTAGACCCCTAAACCCTAAAACCCCTAAATCCTCAAACCCTAGACCCCTAAACCCCTAAACCCAAAGCCCCTGAAGCCCCAAGCCCTAATCTGCCGAAGTCGCTGGTCATTGCTCCCCCACTGGCCGCCACCCGAGGAGTCACCCTGGTTCCAGTCCTGTTGGGGGCTTAGGGCATAGGGTATAAAGGGCTTAGAGGTTTCTGCTTAGGGCTTAGAGGGTTTAAAGGGTTTAGAGGTTAGGGTTTAGAGCTTAGGGGGTTTAGGGTTTGGGGCTAAGGGTTTAAAGGTTAGGGTTTAGGGTTTAGAGGTTAGGGTTTAGCCTTTAGAGGTTTAGAGGCTGAGGGTTTAGGGTTTAGAGGTTTAGGGTTTAGGGTTTACAGCGAACCCCAGAAAGCTGGAACATGAATCCAGGATGATTAGTGCTAGGATCCCTTATACTTTAACTTAAGGGCACCATAGGGTCCCTTATACTTTAACTTAAGGGTAACAGGAGACTGATGTTCCAACTTTCTGGCTTCCACTGGAGGGGCTTAAGGTTTAGGGGGTTAGGGCTTTGGGTTTAGGGGTCGAGGGTTTAAGCCTTTAGGGTCCAGATAAAACTCACCTAATAGGGACATGCAGGGGGTGTTGCTGCTAGTTGGGGTTATCCGGACCGCTCTGTTATAGGATGCGGGTTAGGGGCCTCCAGCTGTGTAAAAGTCCCTATAGAACCTGCCCTGGATTTCTTGATCACTGCCGCCATGCAAGCCTCACTCAACCTTTTCAACACATATGAATACCCTGAATAGTAGGATCCTCATTATAAGGACCCCAAAACAAGGTACCCCTTATTTTCAGAAACTCCCATGCAGGTTTGAGGTCAAGACCAGGGTTCGAAAATTGAGGGTCGAGGGCATCTGGATCAGCGCAGTAGGCGTTTCGGACGTGGGGGTAGAGTTGAGGTGTTGATATGTTCACGTCAGCAAATACCTCTGAGAATGGTCCTGCCTTGAACCAGGTAAGGTTCTGCGCCACACATGTGAGCTTTATTCTTCCAAACAGGCTATACAGTTCATTTAGACGTGGCCTTGCAAGCGACGACATCTGACAAAGCCCGTGGTGAAAAGGCTCATGCCTCAAAAACCTGGAGTGCTATCTTCCGTGTTCACCGATCTCTACCGCTCGCACAACAACCAACCCTGTCGGAAAACTGTACTTGCCAGTATTCAGCTCCATATTCTACAGAAACACACCATCCTGGCATCCTAAACTCACGGCACCCAAAACCCCATCAGCCCCTAACCCGAAGCCTCGATTCAGTACCGGGAACACAATCCTGACTGCCTGATTTTTTACCTCGAGTCGCCAATCATGAATCCCTAAATCCCTAAACCCCTTGTACACCGGAACTGGCCGAGTATGCTTTTTGCACTTGTTGAATATCCTAAACCTCTAAACCGCGAGCCTTAAAGTTGCCAAGATTCCTGCTTCTTCTGCCAGGACTGGTTCTGGTTGCCACCCTGGTCCCACTGGTCCTTCTTCCAGTCCTCTACATAAAAAGATCGAGCTGTCCGTAACTCTAAAGGAGTATGAATCTGTATGAATGTTTAGGGCTTATCCGTCTTGGGCTCTGTATTTGGAATCAAGGGCATTAGAGAAGAGAGAGTTGAAAACGAAGCCGCGCAGTGTTTGTGAATAGGTAGCTCTGCAAGAATCAGACAATGAGGGAAATAAACAGCAGCATGGCAAACTGGCACCTAGCATATGGGTAGTTCCCTAAATTAGGGTCCCTTTTTGGCCCCCAATATAGTACGGCACCCCTATATAGAGGACCCTAATTTAGAAAACTACCCATATGTTTCGTCATACTACCGGCTTTCGACACATGGGAAAGCAGGTGCAGCTACGACGAGGCGCAAGTGTAACCAGTTGCAAAGCAAGCCTTCTGGCCTCCAGGGCTTAGAGGAGTAGGGTTTAGGGTTTAAAGGCTGAAATCCTAGGTTTTCTGGCTTGCAAGGATCCCCAACAGCCCCTGAAGTCCCTGACAAACGTCGGTAGTCGTTGTCCTGACATCTGCTGCAAGTGTCGTTTATGCCACTAAAGTAGCCTTCTTTACCCAAGTTCTCCTGCAGCCAGGCATTCTCTACGACAGCATCGGATCCCAAAGAAGTCCTGCTGCTTTTGGCCTCCGCCGCCCCAGTCGTCTTTCTTGTCCCAGCTGTCCTAACGGTTTGGGCTGTAAGCTTTTGGCACCCTAAACCCTATCACACCTGGGCTGTGCATATGCCAGGAACCGAGGTGCGGACTGTGCTGTGGACACCCTAAACCCCAAACCCTAAACCCTTTTGCTGCAGGCTTGCCAGCAAGAACGCCTGGTAGTTAGCCACTCGTCCGCCAGCTAAAACTGTACTCGTGACAGTGCTTCCAGCTTCCGAGCATGCGACTGAGGAACTTGACTGAAAAGGCACACTAGTCCGAACTTGTCGTAAGCATGTTGGTGAATGCACACAGTTCCGGGTAATACGCCAGCACATGATCCGCCTGGAGGTATATGTCCAAAACAACTCCATCAAACTCGAACTGCAGCCAACAGAACCCTCAACCCTAAAGCCTGAACGCTTTTAGCCCGAGTGTGTGATGAGCCTGGGGCTTTCGGAGTTGGGGGGGGGGTATTTTGTAGTGCCTATGATCATAACAAGGACCCTCAAAATAGTATTGGTAGTTCTGGGGGAACCTATAATACCATCCTGAGGACCAAACCAACCCCAAATCGGTGGCCACTTGGGAGACTACCCATGGGGCTGTTAGAGACAGGAAATGTGCAAGTCGGCAGAGACGCAATAATTAACAGTGCTAATCAGAACTTCAGGAAGGCTTAGGGACCCATAGATGCAGCCATCACCGAGACATTCGAGAAAGAGGCACCGATGTCGTAACGCAGGCCCGCTGTGCGGCCAAACCAGAAGCGGAATCGCTCACCAGTTTGAATTTGGCAGATGATGAACACATCAGAAAACATACAGTAACGTACGCACGTGGCCCAACGAAGCGGAAAAAAGGTACGACACTTCGTGATACAGAACCAACTGCAAACGGTTACATAGTGTAGATCGAAGCCTGAATCACGCATTGAGCCTGTAGCATGCTCGTCAATGTTGAGTCAAATGTTTCGCTAACTATAGGGCTGGGAGAGACGACCAGTCAGCGCTAACGCTTCACAGCACCCGAAACTGCAGAGCGTGCAGATCCTGCCTTCTTCCCCCATTCCTGTTTCTGCTGGCCACCCCAATCGTCTTTGCTGCCACGTGCCTTCATGCAAACAGAATGCTGGTGAATCCCGACAGTCCGAACCCTGCTTGACGAGCATGGGATCATGGCTGGTTTAGGGTTTAAGGCGACGGGGACTGAAAACCAAGCCGTTGCACTCAATCCACCATGGTGCCTGGTTGTTCTTCCAATCGTCCTTCCCTCCGCTCTTCCAATCGTCCTTGCCTCCACTTTTCCAGTCGTCCTTTCCTCCGCTTTTCCAATCGTCCTTTCCACCATTCTTCCAATCGTCCTTTCCTCCATTTTTCCAATCGTCTTTTCCTCCACTTTTCCAATCATCTTTGCCACCGCTTTTCCAATCCTGCGCAGCAGGACTTCTGCGTGGTTCACCAGTTTACCATTCAGCGGCTCGTTCGGTTCATGTTCGAAGTCAGCATGTCTGCACCGTGCTCCAATGCTTTCGGGCACCGCCGGTGGGCATCAGCAAACACCTGCGGAACATGAAGCCTTCTTCTGGGCCTCTCTACACAAACTGCGGCTGATGGCATAAATCCTGCAGTACCCATAATAGGGAATGTACCATATAGTTCCCATAGTTTAGGATCACCCATAATAAGGAATATACCATAATTCCCATACTTTCTAGGGTCCTTAAGGTAATGCAGGATTTTTATCATCAGCAGTAGTTCAGGATACAAGTCCAAGTTTGAAGAGACTCATCGGTTAGCAAGACAAGACCTCGTGCATACTGTAGCGGCCTCAATAATTCGAACAGGGTTGTCTTCATGGTGGTTTCCTTTTCAGGGCTCCTTAAAGGGTTCCATAAGGGCTACTATCAGGGTTTAGGGTTTAGGGGCCTTATAATAATTAGAAAAAGGTTTTGGGGCCCATCATACTATAATCACAATAAGGAACCCCCCCCAAAAAATGCATTGTTTTTGTTTAGGCCATTACATTACCATGAGGTCTGAAGACACTCTAAACCATACGTTCAATCGTCATTTCCCTCGGCCATGTTGGTGGCTGAAACTCCTAGCTGTCGAGGTTCTTAGAGGAACTAACGGTTAACCCCTACCTCTTGGATGAAATAAGGGTGTAGAATAGAGTGAGGTAGAGCACCCTCCACAAATGCAAGAGCCCAGAGACTCCAATATCCCTTAATTAAGGAATACTCCTTAAATCATATTAAGGATCCTACTATAATTTAAGGAATATTCCTTAATTAAGGGATATTGGAGTCTCTGGGAGTTGCTTACTCCACAAGGTTGTACTGTTGTTCTTTACACTGGAGCTTTGCACGGGTATGCCTAATGACATGTCAGGTGCAAGCGGTGATTAGGAGTGTAGGACATGGGGCACGAGTGCGTAATAGTGCGTATATAGGTAGGGTCTGGGGCTTGGGGTGTGTTTGTGTATATACATATATAAATAAATAAATAAATAAATAAATAAATATATATATATATATACACACATACTTATCTATGTATTTAGGGTTTCGGGGCTTGTGCTTGATGGCATTATGCACTAAGGATACTGAGAAATGTACTGGTGCGCAGCAAGAAAACAACCAATGGAGGAGACGAGTAGAAAACTGAATAGCAACGCCCGGCAGGACGATGGAGCCAACCTGCGAACAAACAGCAGAAATACGAATTAGTTTCGACACCCTGAACCCTGCCCACAAAGCCGGCGCGCCATGCAAGAGCCAGTTACGGCTCGCCAAAAACAGACACGAAACCCTCACCGCCTAAACCCTACTAAGATGCCCTCAACAGATCTAAAGCTCCAAAACCTGAATCCCAAATTCTGGAGTCCTGTTTCTTGTTATCATTCCATCCGCCGGAATCTTTGGACCACTTGTCATCACTCCTGTGATGCAATAGCTCTTCGGGGCCACAAGGAACGGCATCGCGTGGCCTCTCCCTAAACCCTACGCCCTAAACGGTGGTCCAGTATTTTGTGTTTGCTTAGGGCTCAGGGTTTGTCCCTCGGACCGGCCGTTGCGCCGCTGAACACGACATATCGGGTTTCGGGGTCAACTGTCAGGCAAGGACACAACGTCTGTGGAGGAAGGCGGTTTATAGGGTTCAGTGTCTGGGGTTTGGGGCAGTGAAGCCTAATGCTTACAAACCCTAAACCCTAATCCCAGAAATCATGCTTCCGGGGCTGTGCGGCTCCAACCAATATGGTTTCAAGGTCTTGGATACTTGAAGCCTTCATGCAAGGCCCTCTATTTCGGGGGTTTAGGGCTTAGGGTATCTATTCCGAATGCAACGCGACGTGACTTACAAACCAACTGTACATCCTTCGAACATAGCTATACCTGCTTTCATATAATCGGGCTCCCAGCACAGCGTTGGCCTTGCAAGAATGCTACAAAAACACGGTAACAAGCAATCAACTCGCAAGTACCCGTAAATCTCGATCTGCCAGGCAACTGGTTCGAGTCCCATTTCTTTTTACCTCGGCTGCAAAGGTGTGCTGTAGGGTTTTCCAATAGGGTCCCCTTTAAGAGATACTATTAGGGTTCTAGAATGGGGTCCCCTTTAAGTGTACTATAAGGTTCTATCATAGCAGGCCCGAACCATAAACTGGGAGCTAGGATTAGGGGGACCCTTGGGGATATAGACCCTCTCAATAAGGTCCTTTTAAGAGAGCCAAAAGTAGGGTTCAGAAGGGGTACCCTTTAAGGGGTACCCCTAATCATACTACCTATAAACCCCAGAGGCCGGGGTGCCTGAGTTTCCGTTGTCCCAGGAGTTCGCCTGCGGCTCAGGGCTTCGTTTTGGTTCGCCTCTCGCCTGGCTGGGACTATGCCCGCCTTGCAAGGTCCTCAAGAGAGAAAGTATGAAGTTATTCAATACTAAACCCTAAACCCTAAACAAGAGAGAAAGTATGAAGTTATTCAATACTAAACCCTAAACCCTAAACCCTGAAACCTACACCCTAAACTCTAAACCCTAGTTATTCAAGCCCCATTTCGGCGCGCCTGTGGTTGGCGCGGGTTTTCGGCTTAGGGTTTTGTTGAGCTTGGGAATGGTGGGCTTTTGGCGGGCTCGAGGGTGTGTACGGATTTCCGCGTGCGATTTAAGGATTTCGGAAACCAGGGCTTAGGGTTTAGGGTTTAGGGTTTAGGGTTTAGGGTTGGGTTTAGGGTTTAGGGTTCTTAAGGATTTCGGAAACCAGGGCTATGGCAACTTTCGGATGAAGCGCTGCAGGGCCCAGAGCGAGGACCGACACGGAGAAGGTCGCCATGACCCTACAAAGTCCAAAGCCAAAACCCACGGTTTAGGGTTTAGGGTTTAGGGTTTAGGGTTGAGCTAAAGTCAATGGCACTGTAAATGTTCACCGAACTGGCCTTGCCTTTGCTAACGGCTAACGGGTTCAATGTAAGTCTCGTGTGAGTTGCCGTGAAAGCGAGCCGAACAACAACCCTCTGATCCTGCTTGGCGGCTTAACCTTGTTACACTTACCTGGGTCGTTATGCAAACTGTGGTTTCTGTTTAGGAAGCCAAAAGATCATGTAGAAGACTACGTTAGAGAACTACCCACTTCTCGAAAGGAATCGTCCGAGAAGTTTGGAGCGATACCAAAAGATCAGCCGGCCACTGGGCTTAGGGTTGAGAAAGGAAGACCCTAAACCCTAAACCCTGAAACCCTAAACCCGGAAGTGGCAGCCCCGTTGGTGCCTTGTTGTCCCAGTCGTTCTTCTTGTCCTTGTCCCAACCTCCTCCTCCTCCGCCTGCAGAGGGCTGCCCGAGCTATCGGGGTGTACAGTAGGGCCTTACGCAGAGACTTCAATATCCCTAAACTAAGGAATAGACCTTAAATCATATCCAGGATTCTACTATCATGTAAGGAATATTCCTTAAGTAAGGGATATTGGGGTCTCTGGGTAGCAAGTTTAGAGTACGTCTGACAGGGATTTGAGTTGAGTTTTCATCGGATGTTTTTGGCTTTGGGGGCCTGAGGGTTGAAGGCTACCGAAGGGTTTAGGGTTTAGGGTTTAGGGACCGAGCTTCCGTGCTTCATGCCGGTGCAGCTGGGTACTTAAAATAGGGGCCTTAATGATCAGAATAGGGTTTTTGGGCCCATAACAATACTATAAACATAAGCAGGAACGCCCAAAAACAGTATTGGTAATTATTTAGGCCCCTACACTACACTAGTTATCATCATGAGTTTGGATCAAGGATTCAAACTCTCGGCCTGATCCGCTCGCTCGAGCTTCCAGATGCTCGGGTTTAGGGTTTAGGGTTTGGGGGGATCCACATCGATACAAGCTTGCTGATGCGTCGTGGAGTTGTGTATATCCGTATTCAGCCTGTCTTTCTGCTTTTTCTGGCATGTACGTCTGTATGTGCATAAATTGTCTATCTCCAGCCTGTCTGTATCTATCTCTGCCTGACTCGTACCCGTACGCGCGTGTATAAGCTCACGCCTAAGAGAACCGAAGGAGTAGCGCAGTTGTATAAATTCTACACCTGTGGATAGACCTTTTTCCAGGATTGTTCAGGGTCTAGGGGATATGTTTCACCATACAGAACCCACCCTAACACCCGTGAACCTTCAAGCCCCTGCACTAGACACCACAATTCAGAGGCCGGCTTGCCGTACACCCTTAGACCTTTAGCCCCTTAACCCCACAGTAAACCCTAACCCTAAACCCTAAACCCTACGGTTTACGGTTTAGGGTTAACCCTTAAACCTACTAAGCCCTTTTCCATGGTTAGGAGCCCGGAACGTCTGCAAACCTAGAGCAGGAAGAAAAACTGAAGTCCTGCTTGAAGCTGATGGCTCGTCGGTTAGTTATGGATGGGCTCACTGGGCCTATAAACCGCATTGCAGTATGCGGGTGTCCAGTTGGAGGTATCAAATCAGCTTGGATGGAACTGGGTTTAGGATGTAGAGCTTAGAGACTAAGAAGAGACATGCAACCAACAACAGCTTTGCAGATGATGGGTTCTCTGTCAAGAAGGTGCCATGATTGAGAACAACCCTCCAACGCACAGAGCCCAATGCCCCCCGCTACGATGGGACAAAAACGTAAGCCGTATTTGGGGAAAGTCAACCTAATCTACAGACTATGCCATAATTACGGCATATTAGGCTCTTTGGGTACCGAAGATGCCCCCCGACTTCGAATCTCTAGGCCTGAGCCCTTGTCCCAGCTTTTGTCATTCCAATCGTTCCTTGGTTTATATAGTGTGTGGGGTGTAGGGTTGTGGTGACCGTGTTTGGGCTCGTAGGTGTTGGTTCCTCCTGACTAAGGCCCTACGTCTCACCAGTCGAAAGGGCGGCTTCCGCTGCCAATTCCAAAGCCACAAATTCAGTGATACACCCCGAACCCCCAATCGACGCAGTTTCACCGAAACACCCGAGCACCAAGCTCACAAAAAACTCGGTTGAACCCAAGCTGTTCCACGTGTCTTAACCGAATATACGCTTCGTGCGGGTTTTGCCGCAAGAACAAACATACACGGCTGATCTTTGCTTCCTGGGGTTAGATATACGGATTGGGGGGTGCAGTGCTTTGCGATGCCTGACAATGCTTTACAACTGCCACTGCAGAAACCTGTAGAACGTCATATTAAAAGCAAGCATCTTCTCCTCTTTGCCCCAAGATCCTGAGCAAGCAGACAAACGAAAAAGATCATCAATATGACTCAGAAAGCAAAGTATCCGTCAAAAGTGCAACCATGCTGAGAGTGCTTGATTGCATAAGAGTTGTACCCCTTTTCGGTTTGTGATTACATCCAATTCGCCACAAGCAACATCACCATCACAGTGATTATGACCATCATCATCCTCATCGGCATCCAGCGTCCCGTGGTTCTGTATGCATGCTCCTGCTTCCACTGCTGGTGCCGTGAAGCATGTTGCTGTTGCTGCTGGTGGCTGTGGCCGACCATGGTCTGCAGGCTTACTACCATCACCAAAGCCACGTTTTCAAATGTCGAAGGCCCAGATATCCAACAGCAGCCTGGGGCAAAAGGGTCTTGACCTTCTATCCCGTCAGGACAGGGCTCTGGAGCTAGCCTTGGTTATCAACTAGCGGTTTACCCTTGTAGCATCCTGGTCAATACACCGACTAAAGGGATGTTACTACCTCTACATCGGTAGCAATGATTGCCCAACAAAAAGTGAAATGCTCTACCTCCTGGCTGGCCAAGGCCTTATGAGACAACTGCATGGCGCAGCTGAAGACAATCACCATTTAGTCCTGCAAGGCCCTCTTGTTCGGAGCACTGTTCGACTTCCCCAATAAGCCAGGGAAAGAAAAGGTTAACCTTGCAGATTACTACTCAATTATAAGAACCCAAAAAGTTTAAAGGTTGGGTATTGGGGAACTAAGTAGAGCCCTGACCACTTGATGAATCCGGAAACACAGGTACACTCACCCGGGTCCTTTGTCGTTGGACCAATCATCCTTCTTCTTCCTGGCTGCATAAACGTAGCGGCCAAGAGCCACAAGAGTTCCGGGGTGCAAAAGTTGAGTCTTAAAGGCGTGCTCTACAATCCCAAACCAAGAGCATCTCGGGTCCACGGTTGAGGGGTTTAGGGATGTCTAGGGAAACGGTATCAGCGTCACCTGCAGTGGAAGCCATAAACCACGTGAAGCTCATGCGCCGCAGTATGTCAAGGCTTTGTGCAAAATTGAAGCCTACGCAGGCTATTCCTCACATGGGTGTCACGACGCACAATATTTTGAGCGCTGCCATATGAAGCCTGGTGCATATGAAAATAGGAAAGGGCGGCGACTTGGCAACAGACCCCGAATTGCCGAGAGCAAACCTCAAACAAACCCCGTAGAGTCTTCCCAGGCCGTACTGTTACCATTTCATGTAGACGCCTCAATAATTGCCAACATTCTTCTTAGGGTTCCGCATTAAAACTATACGATGAAAGAGCCCACAGCCCTGTTCTATTTACGAAGGAACCCTACGTTATATGAACCCTTCAACAGGGCTAAGAGGCTGGCCCTGCCCTAATGCAGGGGCCTTAATAATTAGAATAGGTTTTGGGATATATTATGCTACAATTCTACTCAGGAATCCGTAAACTAATGTAGGTGATATAGTATGCTACAATTCTAGTAAGGAACCCCTAAAATAACGTAGGTAATTATTTAGGCCCCTATCTTTTGTTCCTAAAATAATGTAGGTAATTATTGAGGCCCCTATATTATGTTGACTGCGGCACAAGCACTTGTTGTCCCAGCTCTGGTCCCCTTCGTCTTCCCATTTTCTCTTCTTGTCCTCAGGAAGGGGTTAAGTTAAGGGTTTAGTTTTTTGTATTTATGTGGCTTTTTTTATGTTTACCGGACCCAGGGTTTAGGGTTTAGAATATTTTCTCTTCTTGTCCTCAGGAAGGGGTTAGGGGTTCGAGCTCTTCACGGTTTAGGACTGTAGGGCTTCTGAGGGCTTCTGAGGGTTTCAAGGTTTCGGCTTTCTGTGTGGCTTTCGGTTTTAACGGGCTGTTAAGGCTGGGGCTGACGCTAAGGGGGGCTTGGAGCCCAGGGATTGTTGTTGCGTGTGTGTGGACTCTTCAGCGTCTAACCGCTGGAAGGGCGATTCCTTGGGGCAAGGGTACAAGGGTGAGGGCACGGGCCCAATGTTGATGTTATAAATCCTACATTACCTTAAGGACCCTAAACTATGGGAATTCTGGCATATTCCATATTGTTTGTAATGAAGGAATGACATCATCAACCGTCGGGCTTAGGGCTTAAGGGCTTATAGGGTTTAGAGATTCAAGGTTTACGAATGCGGGTCTCGGGTAAGCCAAACCCCAACCGATGCCAGTAATGTAGGGGCCTTAATAGTTCGAATAGGGTTTTGGGGCCCATTATACTATAATTAAAAAAAAAGGAAACCCAAAATAGTGTGGGGTAATTATTAAAGCCCCTATATTAACCCCAAAACCCAAACCCATGCCAGGCCAAAAGACGTCGTTCCAGCTCTCATTTTGATCGTCGCCCTGGTTCTCGTCTGCCTCCACGCACCCTAAACCCTAAACCCTATTTGGGTGGAAAAGGAGCTCAGGGTCCCAGGCTCTGATGTAAAGGGGCTGCAAAAACGAGTGGACAATCGTGATGATATTCCCTATAGGCCCACGTCCCTCCTTTGGTACTTAGCAAGGCTCCTGTAATCTGAGGCTGAGGTTCGCAGAATTGAAAAGCAAGAAGCCCTACACGCTGAAGCAAGACGCGCCCGAGAGCTAAAGGAGATCCTTTGACCGGTCCGCGCTTCCTTGGGATTCAGGTCTCAGGGTTTAGGGCAGGAGCCTTCTTCTTTAAACAAACCCTAAACCCTAAAACCCTAAAGCCCTAAAATCCGAAATCCAAAACCCTAAAACCCTAAAACCCAGAAAACCAAAAACCCAAAACCGTAAACTGAAGTCTCGGGCCTTAGTCTGAGCTTCAGGCTTGGGGCCTCGGTCTTTAGCTTGTTTAGGGTCGGTTTAGGGTTTAGGGTTTAGGGTTTAGGGTTTAGGATTTAAGGTGTAGAAAGGCTGAGGGCTAAGGGCTACTGGGGTTTAAGCTTTTTTTTGGTTTGGGGTTTAATTAGGGCTATTAGGGTGTAACCCTAAACCCTGAACCCTAAGCCGTGCCTAGGGCCTAGGGCTACTGGGGTTTAGGGCTTAGGGCTGTTAGGGTGAAACCCTAAACCCCTAAACCCCAAACCGTGCCAAGGTGGGCTCACCTATGCGCCGCAGAATCCAGGAAACCGAAAAGCTCCGCCGCCTGCCAAGACTCCTCTTCCGGTGGTGGCTCCACATCCTTGAGGCATCCGGACTTGCTGGTTAGCGTTTAGGGTTCAGGGTTTAGGGTTTATGTAAAACTGCCGGGCGTGCTTGGTAGGGGGGTTAACCCCTAAATCCGGAACCCCAGACCCTAAACACCTGCACCCTAGACCTTCTTCTAAGGATTCTACTAAGCGGCCCCGGACATTGGGTCTGGTTTTTCAGGGCTTCCGAAATTTCTCATGCTTCTTTAGCAGGTGGGCTTGGGTTTAGGGTTGATTCGGTCTAGGGTTCCTAATTTCTCCAAGTTCGTGTGTGGATGTGTACCGGCACAAGACTCAAGGCTAAGCCCATTCTCAATCATCCCCCCCAAGCCGTACCAACATAAAATACAACCTTACCCCTTATGAACCTTCAAACTCTCACCAGTGATAAGCAAGAGCTCAAGCCCTACCCGAGAGCCCCATGAACGCTAAATGCTGTATGAGCCCGCATAAAGCCCTACAAACCCCTGTTTAAAACAAAACCTATACCCTAAACCCTAAACCCGAAACCCTAAACCACCCTTTAAAAAAAAAACCCTGAAAATCCGCCGAAGCGGCTTGCAGCTCTTTCACCATCTCCATGGCAGAATGCCTTCGCTCGGCATCCCAACCTCGAGGCTGGGGTGCTATCTTGGGGTTTATAGAAGGTTCGTATTTAGGGGTTTAGGGTTTAGGGGTTTAGGGTCTAGGGTTTAAGGGGTGCTATCTTGGGGTTTATAGAA
>CAJNDV010032182.1:24978-42735 GCA_905221635.1 Symbiodinium sp. CCMP2456 | reverse complement strand
GCTCTTCCGATCTGTCCTTGTCACTGAAACCCTAAAGCCTAAACCGTTAAACCCTAAACCCTAAACCCTAAACCCTAAACCCTAAACCCTATAAACCTTAAACCCTAAACCCTAAACCCTAAACCCCTAAACGCAAGATCCGACAACGCACTGACCTCCGACCCGTGAGTTTCTGGAAAGTAATGGACCCTTTCATGCTGCAACTTTACACTAGGGCTCTAAAGACTCACATCGTAAGGCTTTTGGACCCAAAGACCCGACTATGTACAGCTTTTGGGCTGTTTGGAACCTTTTGGGTTACATTTTACAGGAGCTGGCGCGGAATGAGAACTTCCGAACCTGCAAGGAACCCGTGCGCACCTCAATCTCCCTGGCATTGCAAGGGCTCGATGCACAGAAAAATCTCACCCGAAACGCCTTGTTTTTGGGGTCTGAATAACCCTGGGGCTCCAAAAAGCCCAAAGTAGGTACTATTTAATTACAGACTTGACCCCAAAGTAGGTACTATTTGTACACTTGGAGCCCTGGGGTAATTCACAAAAGTGATCACCCAAGCCGAATTTTCGCAGAGACCCCACAAAGAATCCGAATTCGCAAAGCAACTACCCATGTTGCCAATACGGTCGAGTCTTGCCTGCATTTTGAACCTGGGCTCCTCCATGAGATTCGTCAGAAACAGGGTATACGTTCGAACCACTGGTTTGCACCGAACACAGATCCGAAGCTTCCTAAACCGAATCCTTGCGACTCTGAAAACCCAGGCCCCAAGCTTGAGCATGTTAACTCCGAGCCCGGCTTGAAGCATCACGTGCCATAGTAAGCATATAAAGTTATGGGTACCTTACTTGGGGTTATGAGGCGTAAAGTACAGTATCCTTACTTACATCTCGAGTTAAACCACCATCCTTTCAGTGCCCTGCTCCACACCAGCAGTCGGATCCTACTGGTTCGTGCGATCCTACCCTAAACCCATAGAAAGAGCCCTCGTTAAAACAAAAGCCACTGTTTCCTAATCAGGTTCATATGTTTTGGAGTAAAAACATATCCCTAAACCTTAAACCTTAAACCCTAAACTGTGGCGCCAAAGCTTGTGTCCATTGCGGTTGCTGTGGTTGCGGTTGTCTTGTTCTGCCGTCGGAGGGCTGAGGTGGGGCTCCTCACCATTCAGCGGGTTTCGAGTTTAGGGTGTATTATTCAGTTTTATGTTCGGGCCCCTGTTTTCTGAAACTCCCAGATTGCTCTGTGTCCGGGTCCCGCGACAGGTATTTCGGACAAGAGATGTTGTGTCGCACCTTTTGAGTCGTAGTCTACTGAAGCTCCTTACACCGTAAATCCGTCCCGAGGTGCCGATTGATGAGGTGCGCTACTCCTTACAGAGAGTACAGCCGGCTTGTTTTGATGAAGTCCAGCAGTAATGATGAGTTTATGGAAGCCTTATTGCAGGTTCAAGGAAGTGTATGATTCCTTAGAGGAGCAATCCTTGTATTCAGAAGTTCGTGAGGTCTATGTGCGCAGTGCATGCATGTAAGCCTTTGTACACATCGCCGTATCGCAGCTCCTCTTGTGGTCCGGTCTGTATTCCAGAACATGTGAGCACGCTCCACCCCGATCCCCAGTGCCTCAACATGCCTAAAGTAGTAACATGATTATGCAGGTCATCATGCGATTCCTTACTAGCGAAACGCTATGACTAGACTGGTCACAACAATATGAATGAGAATGCTCATCACAATGAGCTCCCAAATCCTGACAATTGGCAGATTTCCTTCGATGCTCCATTCGACTTCTCAGGCTGGAGGTGGTCTAACATAGGGGCGCAAATCATAGCCTATACTATTTTGGGGGCTCCTTATTATACTTATACTATAATGGGCGCCCAAAGCCTTACTTATGAAGGCCCCTATGTTATGCTTTGGGGTATTAGAGCTTTCAGAGCTGGTGCTTCAGATTCAGGAACTTCTTGTCTCAGGTCTCAGATGGTGTGTAGATTCAACCCAACCCCTAAACCCCTAAACCACTAAACCCCTAAACCCTAAACTTCAAACTTCTTCACTATTGACGGGATTTGCACAGTCGCTGGACATGCCGAGCTTCTTGTCTTCCATCTCACAGTTCGATGTTGCGAGCCTTTGCTTTTAGGGTTTAGGATTACGCAAGGTTTAGAGTTGAGGTTTTTCGGGTTTAGGGAGAAAGACTTGAACGGTTTAGAGTTATGAGGGCCCATGAACCCTGAAGCTACAAGCCCCGATGCCCCAAACTCAGCCTAGCCCTATAGGGCTCAAAATCGGCAACGAAAGGTCCGACAGAATGGCTCATCCTGGTGCAGGACTTCCCTAGCACTGGAAACAGGGCCCGGGATTGATAGCATCAAACTTGTATAGCATGGCCGCTTAAGCCCGAAAGCCTTCAAACATCAGATCCTGCATCCCTAAACCCTAAACCCTAAGCCCCTAAACCATACCCTAAACCCTAAACCCTAAGCGCCTAAACCACAAACCCCAAACAACAAATCCTTAAACCCTAAGCCCCGAACCCTACACCCCGACCCCTGAAGCATCGGGCCCGCAAGGCGAACAACGCCGAGGTGTCGTCTTCCGCGAGCCCTTTCTTCCCACGGTGGGCTGGCAGAGTGCAGTAGGGTCGAATTAGGGTTTATTGGGTTTAGGGTTTATATAGGGTTTCAGGTTTAGGGTTTATCGTGTTTAGGGTTTATATAGGGTTTAGGGTTTCATTGGCTTGAGGTGGTTTAGTGCTCTGTGTACAGCACCGGTTTGCAATGTGGAACCCCGTATGGCACTGCTTCTGGGATCAGCGGATTTAGTCGTAAGCGGGTTTTACTTGGGTCCACAAGCATCCCAATTGCAGTCAGCTCGCCTTCAGCCATAACCGATTGCTGAATCCCTTGTTCCTATAAGCCTATAAGTAGAGTCCGTGACTCCAATCAACCTGAAGCCGTGTTTGCCAAAGCCAGTGTAACCCTCGCCGTGTGCAGAGCCGCATCACGGTGGAAGATGCGCACTTCGATGATGAGACGCGGCTGAGCAACAATTGCTTCGTGCAGTTCCAGAAGGCGCGGATTTAAGACTCTAAACCCTTCAACCCTAGACCCATCTAAACCCTAAACATCCCTAAATCCTAAAAGCCTTAATTAAGCTCTACACTCTTTGTGGCTTTAGAAGTCTTTAACAGTCTGAAACTCTAAATCAACCCCCACGAAAAGCCTATGCCCCTGAACCCTAAACCCTTGAAGCCCAAACCCGAAATAAGCCCGACATTTGTTTCAGAATCCCGAAAGACCCTAAACCCTAAACCCTAAACCCAAACCCGAAATAAGCCCGAAATCTGTTTCAGAATCCCGAAAGACCCTGAACCTAAACCCTAAACCCAAGCCCGAAATAAGCTCCTTTCTGTTACCGAATCCCGAAGCAGCTCCTTTGATGGAGGGCAACCCTCGGCGCCGCCGGCCAGTGCGGCGTGTGCGACGTGGAGAGGCCAGGGTTTTGGGGTGGAGAATCTACCCATAGGCCCTAAAGTAGTTCCTTTTTGGGGTTCATATATTGAATCCTGTAAGGTAACCCCAAAAAGGAACTACTATGGGGCCTATGGGTACTTAAAGGCTCATGGAACCCAGAAACCAAGGCCATAAATAAGGTAACTATACCTATAATTGCTTATAACCCCAATTATGGTACTTATAACTGTACTTCTTAAGTCCCATGAACCTCCAAGTAAGTTCTCGTTCGGGAATGCAATATAAGTTACCATAGTAAGGAAACCAGGCAACCAATGTTATTTACCATAGATCCCGATTACTGTATATCACTCGAGGTCGTTGCTCATGGGGTTTGGTTTAGGGTTTAATTGGGGTTTTGGGGGGTGGATGTTTGGGGACGGTTGATGCAAAAGTCTCAGTGTTGCTTCATGGATTTGTTACTTGTTCAGCGTTGTTCTTTGTGTGCGTGTGTGCGGGCTCTCAGGCTATAAGTGTTAAAACGCGTTGTTTTGATTTTTGTCGGGGTGGATATGGGTGCAATGTCTGATCTTTCGGAATACTTCGTTTCGATCGTATGGGCTTAGTGGATCTGAATTTTGAACCCTGAAGTCTAGATGAGACCCGAGAATCCCTCCGGCTGAAAGCATGGCTTTTGGTCCCCCGAAGCCGCTTGAACCCTCCACCCCAGCCTCGACCATCAGGGTCTCTGAGAAAGAAAGACACAGAGAGAGAGAGAGAGAGATATATATATATATATAGAGAGAGAGAGAGAAAGACAGAACCAGAGAGAGATAGAGAGCGAGAGAGAGAGAGAGAGGCGGATACATGTTGTGGGGTTCAGGTCGTCGAGTTGTAGGTTCAAGTTTGGGAAATTCTGCGGCCAATTAAGCTTAGTTTGAACTGGTTGCCAAAAGATCAAGGGTTCCAGTTTTGACCCTAGCCTGAAACTCTGGCATACAAGCAGCCTCCAATGCAGTTTCTTGTTGTTAGTTGTCCTGGGTCCTAGGTGTTTGGAGTATCCTTATCGCAGCCGTCTACTTGGTTAGCGGAGACGGGAGTTACATCCGTAGACTATAGGCAGGCTTTGAGACTAGGGTGACTGTAAAGCGTTTTTCTTGTACCCTTTCAGTACCCTTGTGTGAACCCTAATGATACCTTCAAGGAAACCTCTCTAGCACAGTTATAGTCCCCTTTGCTTTTGGCGAGGTGGCTGGTCTAGATCTGAAGACCGGCAAGGCTTGCTCGATATGCTTTTCCGCCGCCCGCCCTGGACTGAATAGGGGGTTGTGGTTGCCTGTTTTGCTCTTTAGCATGCAGGAGTCATCTAGGGTCCTTTGTGCTCTGGAAATCGTCTTGCCCCAACCCGCTCCCCGCTCCCCCTTCCCTCAAACCCTTCTCCCAACCATGCCGTAAAAACACTGCAGGGCGCATACTTCCCTTGACTGGGAGTACCGTATGGGCGAAAGCCACAATGCAGGAGGTATGAAAGGAATCTCTAGAGGCCCGCCGTGGCACAGAGGGTGCTTGGGACCGGGGTCGCCGGACCCTAAACGCAAAACCCCAAAACCCGAATCCTAAACCCTAAACCCTAACGGGCTTCGAAACTGGCTTGCAGGCTTTGTTGAGGCACTAGGGGCTCCTGCATCAAGCTGTAGGTTTCTTGAGGGTTCTGCAGGGTTCCTTTTTCCGTGCCTTTAAGGGTGCCTCCCGGTTGCACTGTCCCCTCAGCCCTGTTTCGCGACACTTGCTCACTTTTAGCGATACTCGGTTTGCCATAATAATCTCTTCGGTCTACTTCT
The DNA here is from genome assembly GCA_905221635.1 of Symbiodinium sp. CCMP2456. Lineage (NCBI taxonomy): Eukaryota > Dinophyceae > Suessiales > Symbiodiniaceae > Symbiodinium > Symbiodinium sp. CCMP2456. Next base: position 37,443 of record CAJNDV010032182.1, on the reverse strand, counting down.
AACTTCTGGGAGACTACCACATCCCTGAGTGATCTTGTATTCCTTCCTCGAAGTGTAGTATGCCTCAGGAGAAGGCAGGCTGCGGCTTGAACGTGATAGAGTCGGATAGAGTGGTTGGAGCCTTTCCACCTCTTCGCAGCTGCATAACCCTAAGGGTCCATGTACCCAAATAGTAGAAACTTTGGCCCTAAAGTAGTCCCCATATAGGTACTTTGGGGCCAATGTATATACTATGTGAGTACATGGACCCTTAAGGTAACCCAGCGAAGCTGGGCGATGCGTCAAACCCGACAGCTCTCCTTAGCCCTCAACTCCGCAGCTCTCCTGTCTCCTATGCTCCAAAAAGCTCCCATAAAAAAGACCGAGACCCTAATACGGTTGTCCTTGTTGGGTTCAGGGTTCAGGGTTTAGGGCAGTTCTGCGGTTTCATCAGCCAAGGACGATGGCTTTCTGATCGGCTGTGGTGCAGAACACTTGGTTTGCAACAGCCGATGCCTCGGAGAGACAGAGCAGTCCCACACATTGGGAAGAGGGTTCGACGCGTCCCTGTCAAGCTGTTACTCGTAGGATGTAGAAGCCTGAACCCTTAACCCTAAACCCAAAACCCCTACTATAGAACCCGAAACCCTAAACAGGGTTAGATGTGAGAGGACACCGAGCTTGGGCTAGAAACAAAGCTCTTGTCCGAGAGCGGCTTCCTAAGTTTGGTTTTTGGTTTAGGGCTTAGGGTGTTGCTTAAAGCAGTTCTGGACGTGATGTACCGGTTGGCAGCCATCCATACGCCTGTCGGAAAATGTGTCGTTGGCTTCCACAGGCTTAGCACCTTTAACTTGCTAAGTCCTCGGGCTCCACTACCGGCAGTTAGGTTACGAATCATATATTAACTCTCTAACCCCTAGGGAAAGTTCAGTTGACCTATGGCTCACTGAAGTAACTTCGAGTTCCCATGTTGTCCAAGACCAGGTCCTTCGATCAAGCTCACGCTGCAGAAACTTGAACCCTGAGACTCTAAGGAGTCATAGTTTGCGGCGGTTTAGGGTTTAGGGTTTTTCTATGCACGAACCATAGTACATACGGGTTTGGGGCTGCCCGTGCTGCAGTCGCATCGCATGTGGGGCAGAAGTTTTCAGACGATGACACCCCAAAAATCCTAAACCCTAGACCCTAAACCCTAAACCCTGCTGGGTCCCAAGCTACTAAAGCGACTTCATGCTTCCACTGAAGCCCCAGGAAATCACACGATGCTTGAACCCTTTGGGTAAACCGGGGCCCACTAAATTTCAAATCCTAACATAACCTACCTTTTTTGTAGGTTCATATTATGAACCCTAACATCGAACTTATAATTATAGGGACCCTACAAAAAAGTAGGTTTCGGTAGCTCGGGTTTAAACCTAGGCAAAGTTCTCCATGCGGAGAATCTCAGGTTGCCGCTGGCGCGCTCTGCGCGCCGTGGTCGGCGATGTGACCCAGACCGAGGTCGAGGGGTCTTGCGCCACTGCTTAGGGTTTATAGGGCTTATAGGGTTCAGAGTTTTTGGTTCTGGGTTTAGGCTTGAGGCTGCTGGGTTCGGGGTTTAGCGTTCAGGAAAATGGCGAGGACTACGTTTGCCTTGAGGCCTTGAGGAGGCTCTTTGTTGATGCCTCGGCGTGCGCCTTGACTGTCTCGTTGACCCTTACCCTCAAAGGACTCATATTTTAAGGCTTCTGGGCCCAAAGACCCTATTATATAAGGCTTTTGGGCTATTTTGATGCTAAGGGTGATGGTCCCAGTAATGCAGCAGCAGCTCAGGAAAAGTACAAACTTCACAGGAACCGAAACTTAGAGTGTTTCGAACGCTTCTGAAAAGCCTGCAATATTCCATCGCCGGTTTGCTACGGGAGCCATATACAGTAGCAGCTATATTATCATTGCATGAAAAACTACGAATCTTATTTTTTAGGGTTCCATAATATAGTTATGCTATAACATACCCCCAAACTTAAGACCGTATTCTCGTTTTTGAGTCCCTTATCTGAGCACAGGGCCAAATGCTTCATTTTCGTTCGTGCCGGGTCTGGGGTCGGACAAGATTCCAAGAAATCAAGGAAGTAAACACGGGTCACGGGAGCACCTAGTTTGCGGGTAGCCCCTTTCCTATACCGAGCCCTCTAGAGCCTGTGTAAAGCACTATGTAGCGCATTGGCCCGAATGTAGTGCAGGCTAAGAGCTTGGAAGCTAAAGCTTGGGGGGAGCATTTCAGAGAACCCGCCTGCTGCGCGACATGTGTGCAGAAGCTGGTCTGCGGTTGCCTGACGTTGGATGACACCACAGCACCTTGGAAGAGGAGCTGGGGGATTTCGGGAGTTCCCTAAACCCCAAACCCCCAACCCCTCAACCCTAAACCCTGAATGCTCTTCCGCACACCTGGAAGGCTAGACTTTCATGAGAAAGCAAAGACAGGTAATGTTATGGAAGGTTGAAGACCCTGAGACGTAGCTTTCGGGTCCAACTTCAGCTCTTCCTGCTTGTCAACATTCCCCCCCCCCCCCCCCTTTAGGGTCCCCAGCAAGCCCTTTGGCTTTCGAGAGTTTAGGGTTTAGCGTTCAAGTGTTTTTAGGTGTAGGGGTTTAGCATCGGACGCCGGGATTGTATTTAGGCTTGTTCCGCTTTAAAGTTTACATTTCAGGAGATTGAGGTCTGTTGGAATCCAATGTGGCTCACATAACGACGAGCTCCACATCCCTTGCGTGCACGAGAACATCGACTCTTTTCTGGAATGATGAACTTGCTTCACGGTAGATTGTACTTCGTGTTGTGAGATACCCAACAGCATCGTGGCAGGACGAACAAACTTGAAACACCGTCGTTGGTCGTAGAGCAGCAAGGCCGGAAAGCTAAGGAAGCTCTCGATTGAGAGGTCCATCATCCGTCAGGACCCAGCATGCGTGTACGGGCTTACATCACCTGAACCTACATTCTTCTAAAGGGTCCTGGTATTAGGGATGCGGCACTCAAAACCCACAGTATAGAAACACCGAAAAATCGACTACGTCCACCCGGTAGGTGTTGGCAAACCCTAAACCGAAGCGTTCCGAGGCATTTTCCGGTCTGGCCGAAGCAGCGGACAAGCCTTTCTGAAGCAATGCAGGAAGTTAGCGTTGAGGGGTTTAGAGTTTAGCGTTCAGGGTTGAGCTTCACTTTTCAGCTTGGGGGTCTCCCTTTTCAAAGTGACATTAAGAGAGGTGAACAAACATATCAAGGATCCCGATGAAGGACCAAGGAACAGTCCTCATATACGGGCGGGCTTCATCTCTCCTTTAGTTGCGAGTGGAATGTTCCCTGTCTGAGTTTGAGGAATGCCGGTCGTAGGTATAGGCGTCCCAGCGATACAGTGGGTCGAACCCTAACATGACACCCAAAGGGTCCAAGTACCATTATAGTAGGTACTTAGTAGGTATTTGGGCCCCAAAAGTAAAGACTATACTAGTACTTGGACCCTTTGGGACAATTATTGCAGCAATGGCGCTCAGCCGCTGTTCAGAGCCAGTCGATCTAATTTCAACTCTTGCCTGTAAAAAGTTACGCTCGAGATGCATCCTAAACACCTAAACCGCTGAACCCTAAACTCCTAAAGCCTAAACCACTGAACCCCTGAACCTTAAGCCCCTAAACCCCAGATCCTAAACCCCTAAACATGTATTGAGCCTCCGAGCATGGTCCAGGTCCATGCAGGTCTCCCGCCGGCATGTTTCAGCATTGTGTCGCAAGCAGCGTGGTACCCTTCGAGAATATATATGGGTTTAGGGGGTTAGGGTTTAGAGCTTAAAGTATTGCACCTAGCTGCTGGCTTATCCAGGAATCAGCTTGATTGTCTCCCAGGTATATGTACTTCTCAGATGGGCATATGTATCAACCTGTCATGTGTCTGTGTGTTTGTGTGCGGGCGGGCGGGCGTGAATGCCCATTGTTGCTTCTGGCAGCGGCAATCGTCATCATCGTCATGACCATCACTACTGTCATGTTGTTGTTGTTGTTGATGATGATTATGCACCAATTCCACTACCCCCCAGCAACAACAGCATCTTCATCATCATGCGCCTCAACACCATCGCCAGAAGCATCACCGCCGAAACCATCATCATCGCCAGTGCCGTCATCATTATCATCGCCGTCGCTATCGTGCCGCTGTTTCATCGTTGTCTTGCAGCTGTTATTGGTTGTTGTTAGTTGGCCGCGTATGTTGAAGAGCAGGTGAGGGTTCAAGCGTTTTGAGTCCAAGCTCCGCTGTCGTTTCTGTAGAGCCCTGGCCAATGAACCCTGTCTTCCTGGAAGACCGTAACGTGAGGATCAAGGCTGCCTGAAACCATGTCGTTGATGTAGCGGAACAGAAGAGGTAGCTGCATGTCTACTGTATTGCTGGTTGAAGAGAGCACGGCTGACCAAGTCTAAACAAAAAGCAGACCCCAGAAATAGACCCGAAAAACCGGACCCTAAAGCCTAAACCCTAAACCCACAAACCTGACTGCCAGGCTTTGGTGGCAGCTCCCCCGAAAGATCCGGCCGAGCTGCAGGCGAGAACCAGGTTGACTGCTTTAGGGCTCAGCGGCACCAGCACCCTACTTAGGGTTTAGGGTTTAGGGTTTAGGGACCCCGTACTCCAAACTCATTGTATAGGCCGTTCTAAGTTTAAAAGGTAGGCATGTCTCAGGTTTTTGTTACGAGTTCATCAGATATTTCCTTAAGAGAGTTGGCTTTCGTGCTTCAGGTTTGGCTTCAGGCTCAAAAAACTTGGAAGTTTTGGAAACATGGTATGCAAACACAGAACGCTCCCTAAATGATGCCGATGAAAGAATAAAAGTCATGTAGAGGAAGCAGGACCAAAGGACAAGGTACGACAATTCGATTAATTCAGGTGGAAGCATTTGCGGTTTAGGCGTCTCGTTTTTGGAGGGTCTGCTTGAAGGTTCATGGTCAGGAACCCGAAGAGCACACTCGCCGTAACGTGTTTAAGCGTATCCTCTCACAGGCACAGTTCCTGCATGTTTTTGCATCTCCGAAGCAAAGGTACATCTAAGCCTTTCCTACTTAAATCCACGAACACCCTAAGTTCAATTTCTGGGATGGATTCCGACACAGATTTTCAGGACCAAGTATAACTTCAATGGGTTCATATGAAATAGGTGTTGTACAAGGGTTGTTGTGGGTGTTTATGTTGGGTATGATTATGGAGATATTAGCAACAAATACCCTACACCCTACCCTAAGGCTCAAACCTTAGCCCCAAAGCCCAAACCTTCCCCTAGAAAGCACAAAAGAGCAATTAGAGCCTTAGGGTAGGCGATAAACCCTACAGCTACAGGCACTCTCCCAAACTCCGGATTGCTCACCTACAGTTATCGCTACCCCTTGCACATGAGAAATCGCGTTGCAAATGTGTGCGATAGGGTTTAATCGCTAGCAGCGCCGGTTCTATAGGAGTCTATCTTGCAGATACTGACGACCTGATTTCTGCATATTTGTGATCAGCCATGAGAGTGCGGTGTAATGAGGGTAGTAGACCCTGAGGAATGTCATCTCCGAGTATATGCGTTGCCCGTCAGGAGTTTGAGATGGAGTTGGCCCAGGTGCTTCGTCTTCCATCTTCGGTTTAGGATTAAAGGCCTGTTTGCCCCCGTTCTGCAGATGCTTCAATGCGCATCATCTCCTGTTTCATTCAAAGCGTCCGATGCACATGGGAGCCAGTGCACCAAGAAGTTGCTCCAATGCAAATTGCAAGCTGCAGCTCCAATGGAAATGCAACATCTGCAGGCCTGCTGTTAGGGCACCCTGAACATCAAACCTTCAGTACGGTCCCGCTTCACTATCTGCGATTGACATTTCGGGTTCATTAAACCCCTGTGGTACTGCTCCAGATACGGACTCTGGTGCTTGTGCGTGCAGGGTGAACCGAGCTTAGGCTTTAATGAGACCTACATACCTAAGCCAAGAGTTGTAGTACTTTCTTGTTGGATAGCCTATTTTATGCCCAGGTTCCTAAGGCAACCAAAGCACGATACCACAGTTTGGGGTTTAGTGAGTCTAGTTACACCTTGTGCACCAAGGCTCTACTCTGTCATTTTGGCACAGGTCAACAGAGATCATAGAAGTCACAAAGGTCTCGAAGCTCTTCACACGTGCATCCCCAATCAAGACAAATAGAGCCCGACAGCATCAGAGCCCCCTGAGACGTATGTCTCGGACTTGGAGTGCACCTTCTGTTGACAGCCCTTAAAACCCTCATGCATGCATGCATGCATGCATGCATGCATGCATGCATGCATGCATGCATGCACATGCGTGCATGCATGCATGGATATCAACATACATATATGCTACATGTATCTCGCGCCATGCACCCACGACCTTAGCAGCCCTAAGCGCACCCGATCTTAGTGCCTTGAAGCCCTGAGCCTGACAGCCCTCCTTCACATCAACAAGGAGCTCCATCCTCTGGCAACTGCATTACACATTTCTAAAGAACAAAGATCCCTCAAACTCAAAGATCCCTAAACCCCCTAAACCCAAAACCCTTAAGTCCTAAACCCTAAACCCTAAACCGTACTAAAACCCAAAGATCCCCTACCCTTATGCCCTGAGCTTCCACGATCCTCTCCGGACCTTCGAAGGTGCGGCGGCAGTTCCAAGTGCGCGAGGTTCCCGTCGATATCTTCCGGAGAAAGGCCTTGGCCTCGGGTGCTTCGTTTAGGGGTTTAGGGTTTAGGGAGTATATCGTTCCCGAGGGATCCAAGTATACAAATAGTATACCTGCTTTGACCTACTTTGGGGTCTAAAGTCTGCAAATGGTACTTACTTTGGGGTCTAAAGTCTGCAAATGGTACTTACTTTGGGGTCTAAAGTCTGCAAATAGTACCTAGTTTGGGCTATTTGGAGCCCCAGAGTGAGGCTTGGGGTGTTGACCTGGCACTGACATCCTCAACCTCTCTAAGCCGTAAAACCGAAAGCTTTGCCATTGCAAATAGCCTACCTTTTTAAAGATTTATATAAAGAAATCACAGTAAGGAAACCTAAAGAGGTAGGTTCTTTAGGGTCCAGGTGGGGCTTGAAGCTGTCGCAAAGGTTTTTGACATCTGCATGGCTCTCAGCACGCAGTGCTTGCTGCAAATCCACCAGGGAAGTGGGGTTTGAGACGGGTTTCATAGGGTTTTCCAGGAATTTATCGCGCGTAGAGGTTTCCCAAGTGTGTGTAAGTTAGTTGGTTGGTAAATTCTGCAAGTTTGTTGGATTTGCCAGGGAAGTTTGGGCAGATTCGAGAACATAAAGGCTGCTCGGGGCATGCAACGTTTCCAAACCATAGTAGGGCCAACGCCGCAAAGATGCGGACCTCTACTGGACAAGCTTCGGTCGTTCTATGTGTCCGTATCTTTCACGGTCTTTCAAAAGTTTGCTGTATTCCTGGTCAATATGCAGCTCGATATCTTCTGGGTCATAGGGCGTGTCTTTAGGGTTAAGGTCTTGTAGTTCTGCCTCAGGGCTGGCGGCTATGCCCGACACACTTCAGCTGGCGGGGTTTCAGACGCAGCTTTGCTCTGCTCGCATTGGGATAAGTTCGCTGCGTTCGCACGGAAAGCACGGAAACATTCACACCCTGCTGCATTTCTAGTTCTGTATACACCACTCGTGGCCACCAAGCCCACACAATATCGAGGTCTGAACCAATAGGCATTTTGTGACAGCCCTTTGCAGTCCCTATACCCTTATAAGCCCTAAACCCTAAACAGCTAGTCTAACTACTGCGGCTCCTATGTTGGACAGAGTCCTAGACCTGGGCTCTGAATGACATGTTCAACTCGCATAGGCTCCAGTCATGGCCGTTGTAACTCACTTGAGCCGCTCTTCCATCATGATGTCATACTGAGTCATGCTTTCCTATGCACGAAATATACAGACTACGACTTATAGCCCTTTGTCTCCCTCGACCATCTGAGTCCGAAGCGCCATGGGTGCATGACCTTGCTGTGGAAAGCTGGCTGGATTTTGAGCTTGTCTCTCCGGGCCAGCGCTGCTACCATGTCCTGCAAGCTTGCAGTCGTTGCCCGCAAAGATCTGGGTGCCTCGTCTTTCTAGGCTCAAGTCACACGTCTTCCCGAAACCGCGTTGCTTGGGCCGGAATAATGACTTTACAATAATAGTAGCACGTACCCCACCTATCTAGAATCTAGATAGTACGCTAAGGCCAAAGTACAGATTTTTGGATACATGGACTCTCTGGATTGTAGTCCGTGTCTCAGCAGATGAGGCCTGCGGGAAATCCATTTCAGAGCTTTTAACTACTTGTTTTCGACTGGAGCCTAGACCTACGTGCTTCATAAACCGCTTCAATGAAAGGATCGGCGGAACTTGAAACCCCCGACAAGGTATGCCACGAATTTGTTCGGAAATACTTCAACGTTTGAAGTACTGTATGCATTTTGGACTCCTATAAGCCCCTATAAACTGACAGAGACTACAGCCCTGACCCCTAAATCCTCAACCCAAGATCTTGAAGCCTAAACCGTACTCCTCTAGAGGACCCTCATAGAGCCTTTAATGACTTTATTAAACCCTAAACCCTGAACCCGAACCACTGCACAACCCTTCAAGGAACACCATATGAGACCCTGAAGCCTAAGCCCTCAACCTCGAGCTGAGGAGGATCCCATCAAGGGGCCCTAGTCCAAGCATCAAGACCCCGAAAATTGAGCCCTAAACCCTAAACCCTGAAATCCTAAACCCTAAACCCTAAAACTAATTAAGCCTTAACCAAAACCCTAAACCCTTTAACCCTCAACCCTAGAATAATTAAGCCAAATAACTAATAACCCAAACCCTAAACCCTGAGCCCTCCTCGAGCTGAGGCATGTCTGCAGATAGAACCCGTACAGGGCCCTATTCTAACTGTTCTATGGTTATAAGCCCTCCGACCCAAAGCTCAGCATCATAAGGACCCCTGTAAAGGAGCCCTATTCTATGGTTATAAGCCCTCCGACCCAAAGCGAATCAAGCCCTAAACCCTAAACACTGAAATCCTAAACCCTAAACCCTAAAATTCTCCGACCTAAAGCTGAGGATTATAAGGACCCCTTTAAAGGAGCCCTATTCTATGGTCCTAAGCCCTCCGACCTAAAGCTGAGGCATGTCTGCAGGGAAGCTGGCTGCGCAGGTGGGGCACGCAGTGCACGACACCGTGACCGAGCCTGGGCTTTCTCTGAGCTTGCTGAGTCTAGGAGACCCTACACCCATAACCGTTGGGGTTTTAGGAGACCTTAAACCCATAACCGTTCAGGGTTTAGGGTTTAGGGTCTAGGGTTTAGGGGTTATAATCTCTGAGCTTGCTGAGTTTAGGTGCCCAAACCCCCAAAAGGATCTAAAAAATAGATCCCCTAAGGGGGTTCCTATAAAGTACCCTTTAGTAGTTAGGGTCCCTAGTTTGGGGATCGATTTTTTAGATCCTTTTGGGGATCTGGGTGGCCCTAAACCCATAACTGTTGGGGTTTAGGGTTTAGGGCCGAGGGTCTAGGGTTTAGGGGTTTAGGGTCTTTCAGGGTTCCTTTATGGCTTTTAGTAAAGGGCTCATTTTTAAGGGTTCCTTCAAGGCTTTGAGGGCTGAGGGTGTAGGATCTAGACCTAGGGTCTGGGACTTGGGGCAAAGACTATTCGGGCCAAGCTTCGGGTCTACCTGAACCCCAAATGAACCTACCCTTATTCAAGGGGTTTATATGAGAGAATCATCATGGGGAACCCTGCAAACGAAGGCTTTCTAGGGCCAGGGCCCACGTGGGATTTAGGTAAAGGGTTGAGGCTATCGACTATATGGGGTTCAGGGACTGGTTGGGTGTTCAAGCTTTGTGGCTTGGAGTTGAATTCACTGTGATCACACTTTGGGGGTTGAGGGCTGCCAATCTCGAATTTGCCTGCTTAGCATAGGTCGCCCGGTAGCACCCCTATCCCTTTGAACTATTCTGGGGCCTATCAATGCTTGAGAGTAGAAAAAGAAAAAGAGTACCCTCGTTCTTGTAGGGTGACTGGTGGACTTGGTTGCTATGTGTGTCCTTGGGTCCGCACAACAAGGATCCACGTTTACTGTTTAGCATACTGTTTCGTAAAGACTGACGAGCCCGTTCAGTGTATACATCCTCGTATGTTGAAGCCCCTCATTGTCTCAAGCTCCATTTGCTGTGGCCAGACTGGTAGTCTCTCTGTTTTCCTTAGGTCCCCAATACCCAGCCTTTAAACTTTTCGGGTTCTTATAATTTAGTAGTAATCTGAAAGTTTAACCTTTTATTTCCCTGGCTTATTGGGGTAGTAAGTTTCTTGCAGAGCCCAGGAATGCGATCCGAAGAAATTGGACGCATGGGAGGAGGACTTTGCTGGGTTCGCGGGTGCTGGGCATGCTTGGTTCTTTATGTTCATGACAGGGTGAAAGGAGTGTAGTCTCGTATGTGCTTGTAAGGGTGTGAGCTGGTGGCTTTGCAGTTTGCAATCCCTTTCGCCTTCTGCTGAAAGTGCGAATCCCGACAGCAGAAACGATCACACTTAGCGAGCCTGCGTTGCGTCCATGACTATTTGGTTTCCGGACGCATGACCATCGGCAACCGAACCGTAAAGCTCAACACTGTCTGGTGCTTAGTAGGGAATGGGGGAATGGATCCCTATGATAGTCCCTTAAGGTCCCTTATTGTAGTCCCTGTAACCCATTCCCCCATTCCCCACAAAGCACCAGACAGAAAAGGGCTCATATGCCCCGAGAAGAGTTTAGGCCTGGTTCACAGGACGGCTCCATGATTGTGGTTTTGGAAGCAAACTCTGAGGAGGAGCTCAAAGGCCTACTATCGGGGCCTAAATAACTATCAATACTATTTCGGGGGGCTCCTTCTTATAGCTATATAGTATAAAGAAAAACCCCAAAATCTGGTTCTAATTGTTAAGGCCCCTATATAACCAGTTATTGACTCTCAGGTCATAGCTTGGTGGTCTGATGTTCAGCCAAGATGTCTTGATCGTAGGATCATGCTGCATCCCGAAAGTCCGGTACTAGCTCCGACGGTTTAGGTAGGGCTGAAGGTGTTGCTGTAGGGTTCCAGCTGCAATCTGAATGCGGGGATCCAGTACGAATCTGAAGGTGCTGCTGCAAGCTTCCAGCTGCAATTTGCATGAACGGACCCAGTCCGAAACTTCACAAGTCCACAAAGTGCGCAACGAACCCTCGAACCCCGAACGTCCGACCCTAAGTCCCTCAAACGTACATCTTGAGTTTAAGTCATCTGCTTCTTCATTCAGGGCAGGAGCTCCAGGAACCCCAAACCAAGAACAACGAGGCCAACGACAGTTAACTTAACTCCATCCCCCGAAGAGTGCCAAACCCTAAGCCTTAAGCCCTAGACCCCTAAACCGTCATCCCCTAAACCGCAAACCCGAAGGCCACGAAGCACGTGAGCCTCAAGCCTATAGACTCCATGCCCTTGTACTCCTTATACATATATATATATATATATATATATACACAGATATATACATATGTATATATATATATATATATGCACTCTATTATACCTATATATATATATATATAAATATATATACATATGTACAATTCTTTATGATATATTGTATACCGCATACCCGAAACCCTTTTCTGCTTGTTCAGACCTCTGTACTAAGTATACCCAAGGAGCCCCGAACCACAGGAGCCTCAAACCTGCAGCCACATCGCAAGATGCTGTGGAAGGGCCCAAAAGCTTGAAAGGGCCCTTAGACTTTAGGGGTATTCGAGTTTATAGAGTTCAGGGTTTTTATGGCTTAGGGTTTTTTGACAGCAGACGTAACAAAACAATGGCAGACACAACCCTGAACCCTAAACCCTAAACCCTAAACCGGACACTACACCAAGAATGTTGAGCCCCCAAAGAGTCTCAGAGGCCTGGAGGCTATGGCGAAGCGGCAAAGCTTGCAGGTCGCGCCTATAACGGACGAGGGTCTGACGGAGGCCGGCCGGGAACTTGTGGCTAAGGGTTTAGGTTCTAGGGTTTTTAGGGTTGGGGTTCAGGGTTCAGGGTTGAGGGATTAGGATTTGTTTAGGGTATACTGATTAGAATAGTGTCTCATGGTGGCTTTCTGGAGAGTTCATTACTTTTTTTTGTTTCCGGGTTTAGGCCTCTGCATTACGCGCTTTCCGTGGTGGCTGGGCCTTGTCTTTGGGATTTGATGGATGGGAGTTGATGGGAGTGTTTGGACTGTAAGGTTCGTTAAGGTTTTCCCTGTGGATCCAAAAGCCTACCTTTCGGACCTCAGTTCCCAAAGTAGATACTCTCCGTATACTTGGAGTCTTATGGTATGTTAAACCCTAAACCCGAAAATCCCGAAAACCCCAAACCCCAAACCCTAAACCCTAAACCCTAAACCCCAAAATCCCGAAAATCCGGAAAACCCGAAACCCCGAAACCCCAA
>CAJNDV010032182.1:1712-24904 GCA_905221635.1 Symbiodinium sp. CCMP2456 | reverse complement strand
AAACCCGAAACCCCGAAACCCCAAAATCCCAAAAAAGCCCGAAACCCCAAGCCCCGGCTCGCGTCAGAAGCAAGCAAAGCAGGTGGAGGATGAAACGTGGACTGTGCTGGCCATTGGCCCCGATGCCTCCAAAAAGGCATCCCATCAGAGTTTCTAGCAGGGTTTTATAGGGTTTAGGGTGTAGGGTTTAGGGTGTAGTGTTTAGGGTTTAGGGTTTAGGGTTTAGGGTTTCGGTTGTAGGGTTTAGGTTTTAGGGTTTAGGGTTGAGGGTTTAGGTTTTAGGGTTTAGGGTTTAGGGGTTCCTAGAGTCATCTAGGGGGTTCCTTTACAGGGTTATCCAAGGCCTTTAAGGGTTCCTGTAAGAGTTCCTTGAGGGTGGGATGGTGGGTTCCTGTGGGAAGTAGTCGTTCAGCCAATTTAATTATGGGAGTGAAGGACTTGTTCGGCCTCTTAAACCCTAAGCCCTACGCCCTAACCGCAGACGATGGAGCCCTCTATAACGAGTTCTGTTTGGATTCCGGATCTCGGAGCGCCAAGGGCACTTGGTTGCGAGACCATTAGACTGCGCCGGCATCAGACCTGATAAACAGGTTAACCCCAAGCCAAATCCCAAGCCCTAAAACCCTAAAGCCCAAAGCCCGGACCCCTAAACCCTGCACCCTTAACCCTTAAACCTTAAAGACTAATCCTACACCCTCGCAGGTAGACACCGTGACGGGCAAGTTGAGTCTCTATCGCGACGAGGCTGCCGAGCTACGCGAGAAGCTGAAGGCACCGGTTTAGGGTTTAGGGTTTAGGGTTCTGTGACTGAAGCCGATTCAGGGGTTTGCATTTGAAGGTCTACCTGTGGCCCAAAAGACCTACCGGTTTAAGTAACTATGTATAAAAACCATAGGAAGAAACCAGAAACGGTAGGTCTTCTCGGCCGCGGGTAAGTTTAAGGTTAAAGTTTAAGGATGTAAGCCGGAAGAGCTTCGGGTTCAAGTTCCTGGGTTGAGGGAGTTCAAGGTTTTTGGCTGCGAGACCTCGAATTATACAGACTAAACCTACAGCCTAAACCCCAAAGCAAGCCTCACAACCTAGACGCAGACAGTCAGAATCCGTTGACAAGAGGTCCGAGGCCAAGCAGCCTCTACATACTTGGGTAGTTCTCTGACTCTATGGTGTGGGTCCCATGTTAGGTGCGCCGAATAGTACGGCACCCTTGTGATAAGGACCCTACAAGGGACCCGAATTTAGACAAGTACCCATATCCTTAATGACATGGAAGCTTCACAAGCCCTGAGCCCTAGACTCTGCAGTCCTGGTCCCGGACAGCTGGGTTCAGGGTTTAGGGCTTTAGGTGTTTAGGGTCTAGTCTTTAGGGGTTTAGGGTCTAGGGTTTTAGACGCCTGTGCACCAGATTTTCACTTCACATATGTCTTTGACATCCCACAAGGCGGCGGAAAGCGAGCTGGCAAAGCTGAAGGAACGTTCTGAGATGTGAGCGGGGCAGAGATCGCAGTTAGGGGGCTTAACCGTTACATGACGATCTTACGTTGATTGCTCTGCGTTGAGGGTTTAGGACTCTGAGTTTAATGACTTGCTGCAATTATGGCTTTACGACTGTATGATTTTGGGGTTGAGTTGCAGCTGTGCAGGTCTGACTGAAGCATGGCCCCTGCAAGTCCCAACGAAAATTCTCAAGCCTCAAACTATGTATTACAGGGGCTTAAAGAATTACCAATACTATTTTGGGGATCCTTACTATAGTTGTAATATAGTTACCCCAGAACCCTATTCTAGTTACTAAGGCTTCTACGTTAGACGCTGCATAACCTCGAAGCCGTTTAGGCACGGAGAGCGACGGGTTTTAACTTCAAAACCTTGGCATATAGAGCGTTGACGCCAGAAGAGTGGTCAACAGCAGCACACCCCGGCTGCGCCAGCTGATTAGACACAGCAGGATGGCCTGCGACGCAGAAAAGGTACCAGCAGCAATAATCCGGAACTCCCAGAACCAGATCAAGGTCAGTTGGGTTAAGCGGTTTCGGGCTCCGAAACCTCAAACCCCAAATCCCTAAACCCATGAGGTTCTTCTGTCACTGCGGGTTCAGAACGAGGGTTTCAGGGGTTTGGAGCTTGCAGGGCTAAAGGCTTCGAAGCCTCGAGCTGTTTTGAGACTTAGGATGTAGCTGTTGTGTTTTCAGGTTTAGGGTTCAGGGGTTTTGGGTTTAGGCTTTAGGGGTTTAGTGTTCAGGGTTCGGACACCGCCTAAGCTTTCACAATCCCGGATCCCCATACCTTTGGTGGGAGCTCTGGGCCATCCATAGCACTAGAATGTTTGTCTTTCGGTTAATGTGGAGGCCTGAATGATTAGTAGGTCCATTTCTTGAGGCACCTTTAACTTTGTTCACAAATAGTGGCTGGGGGTTTAGGATACGGCTTTCCAGATGTCGGGTGCGAGCTATATTGGGTGTGGAATGTATAAGGTTTATATGGCTTTAGGACGAGGGGCGATACGGAGGACTGAAAACAATGAAAAGTGGCTGACAGCAGAACCCTCCAGAAAGTGATCACGACATACCCAAGTCTTCTCCCCAAAGGTCCGAACCCTAATCCCTGGCCCCTTAAATTCTACAAAGTATATACCTTTCAAAGATTGGTGTATCTGTTATTGTTCACGCAGGATGCAAAGTCGAAACAGCCCTAAATCCAAAAGTTTTGAGCCCATCCTGACCACTGGAAATCTCTAAATGCCTTGGGTCTAGACCGCAGGGTTTAGGGACAAGGGGTTAAACTATCCTGACAAAGCACACACTACATTTCTCTACACCCACCCTGAATCCTAATTAAAACCTGGAGGCCACCTAAACCTGAAAACCCTGCAACCCTAAACCAAGGAGAACGCTAAACCCCAAACCCTCGAGAACCCCATACTATAGGGGCCTTAATAATTTCAATAGGGTTTGGGGGTAGATTATGCTATAAATACAATAAGGAGCCCCCAAAACCCTATTCCAATTATAAGGGCCCTACATTACGCTGAACCAGGGACCCTGAACCCTGAGAACCCAAAACCCTAAACTAAACCCTAAGCCCTATAAACCCTAAACTAAACCCTATAAGCCCTAACCAGGATCCTCTTGAGCTTTGCTCAAACTCCTCGTGATTCTTGTAAGGTCGCAGACTGGCAGGAGATGGCAAGGCTCGCCGGTGGGGGCTCTTGACATTACGGGTCGAGTACTTGGGATTCTACAGAATCCAATATGGCTGTTCGGTTTATATGGTTATATCAGACAAGAGCGACCTCTCCAAAAGTACATAGTAGGATCCTAGTTAAACACTTACAAGAAGGATATCCTAAAGGTGACAGCAAGCCGTGTCAGGGTGGCCATCTTTTTTTCAGCCTCCATACAGTTGTAGTTTGCGCGCCTTCTTCGTTTAGAGTGTAAGGGCCTTCCAAGTTGTTATCTGGTTGCTCTGGTTTGGACTGAGGTTTTTGCGAGACTTTTTGGGGTGTGAAGCACAGAGACTGTGTAAGATTTCGGTTGCAGGGTTCCGGAGTTCTGAGCTTAGAAGAGATTGGAGCGCATGTATCTGGAAAGCCTACATTGTGTTTACTGAGAGTACGTGCTGTCGGGATAATAGTGCCTCAAGAACCTAACTCAGCCTGTCGAGATATATGTTGTGGAACACAATATTGCGTTTTCGTGCATCATCTTCGAGAACTTCCCACCTTCTGCTGCGCTTGACATTCCCGTATGCCATGCCAGCGCTTAAGGCTAAATGCTCCACCATCGCTTTGTTGCCTAGTTATTGTTTTGCTTAACCCGCCTTAATCCTACATTATATCCTCAACCTAAACCCTAAACCCCCTAACCCCGAACCTCAAAGCTTTTCAGTCCTCGAGCCCTCA
Source organism: Symbiodinium sp. CCMP2456 (assembly GCA_905221635.1). Classification (NCBI taxonomy): domain Eukaryota; class Dinophyceae; order Suessiales; family Symbiodiniaceae; genus Symbiodinium; species Symbiodinium sp. CCMP2456. The sequence goes on along the minus strand of CAJNDV010032182.1, from coordinate 21,006 downwards.
ACCATAAGCACTGCAGGCGCAGGATGTCTGAGCACCTCTACTACGCCGGCGACCCAGGTGCTATCCTGGTGAGGCTCTGGGGCCACGCCTTTTGAGTCAGATTTGTGTTTAGAGGTTTAGGGTTTAGGGTTTAGGGTTATCTTTAAACCCCCCTAAACCCTAAACCCTAAACCCTAAACCCTAATTTTTTAGGGGTTTAGGGTTATCTTTAAACCCCCCTGAACCCTAAACCCTAAACCCAAAACCCTAACCTTAGGGTTATAGGACCGAAGACAACGACGTTTCAGGCTAGAGGGCCTTAGATGTTGGGGCTCCTGGGCCCAAAGACGCTAGCGCATGAGGGTTTGGGGCTACTGTAGGGGCCTTGAAAATTAGAATAAGGTTTTGGTATACTATACCCCCCGAATCCTATTCTAATTATTAAGGCTCCCATGCTAGTTTTGTTAGCCCTCGGGTATCGTTGGGCTTCGCCTCGTCGTCGCTGAATTCCAAAGCTTTGGAGCTGTTCAGGCCGACAGGCGCAGGGGTTCAGGGTTTAGGGGTTTAGGGTTTAGGGTTTTAGGGGTTTCGGGTTTAGGGTGCAAACCGCTCCCGAAACCCGAAACCCTAAACTGCAAATTGCTTGTGGGAAAACGTGAGTGCGACTTCAGAAGCCGAAATCAACAGCCTGAAGCCCTATGTATGGGCTATGTTGCACCCTTGCCAGGTTTAGGATTTAGGGTTTAACTTGCCAAATCCTATAAAAGCTGTCAAAGCTCAGTGAAATCCTTGGAAGAATCACGCTGAGGCATGCTCTTTCCCTGGCTGTGGTATGGCCAACTGGATCCTGAGGCCACTGGCGATGGGCTCACTCAGGTTTAGGGTCGGGGTTTGGGGGGCGTTTAGGGATACTGTAAGTAGGATTTAGGATTGACGTGTTAGGGTTTAGGGTTGGGGTTTGGGGTTTTAGAGTCTAGGGTTTAAGGGCTTCGAAGAAGTGGCTTTGGCATCCTAAAGCGAAACCCTAAACCCTGAAATGGATGAGTTCCGTATCTAGAAAAAGCTATCCTGACTGGAAAAGAGTTCTACCCATCAACAAACTGTAAGTTACATTCGGCCTACATCTTTATTTTCAAAACCGCACGGTCGATTTTTGCTCACACACGCAAGAATTAGCACAAGCCGTCTTGAATATCCTTAGGAACACTATCAAAGCTGTCAGGCCCCTATATCATGCAACCCTTGTTGTAACCCTAGTAGAACTCTTTAAAGAGACCGTAAAGGAACCCTAGACTATATCACAGTTTCCCGGCGTCCTGCCCCTGCCTGAGGACGGACTTCGAACGCGAGTGCCTCCGGGGTTTAGGCATTCGTGTTTGGGGTTGAAGATTTAGGATCCCTAAAACCCTGCAAACCGTAAGGGTTTAGGTTGTAGGGTTTTGGGTTTAGGGTTTAGGGTTGAGTGTAGGATTCAGGATTCAGCTTTTGGGGTTGGGACATCGGCAAAGGCTTTGAGGTTCGAGTTCACGGCGTAGGGGTTCTATTTGTCGTACTAAGGAGGGTTGCAGGGTCGAGGGTTTGACGATTACGTCGGACATCCCAGATACACCCGAACATCCACATCGTAGAAGCTGAACAGGCGAAATTCTTCGGGGTACCCGAGGCTCATACCCTACCCCTTTTGTAGGTTACTTACCTTTCTATATAACAGGTCCTGAGCATAAAACTAGGTATCCTAAAAAGGGGTAGGGCATGAGCCCCACTACCATAGGGGCCTAAAAAAGTACCTTGTCATAGGATGCGGTGATATGTGTCCCTAGATTAAGGTCTGAAGCCCAGTGTCATACCCGTGTAGCAGGCTAGTCTTTTCACCCATTCTGTGGATGACTGGGCTTGTAGGCTTCAACTTCTTCTGGCCCATCAGCTCCAATCAGCTGTGATCCGAAGCTAGGCGCAATACTGGCAGATGAATTGCAAAGCTGCTACACAACATCCACATCTTCATATAACCCTGCTTCTGGCCAACATCCCTTAGGCTCCACACGGTGCAAGGATTCATGAACCTCAGATGCCTCGCTCGCTGGCTACGAATATAAATCCCGGGACGGGCACAGATCCCCAAACCCTCCTTAGTCAAAGCCCAGCCAAAAGCCTCGAGCAAGACTCTGAACAGGTACAGATCCAGAGGTCTTTGCAACTGGGTCTGCCCGAAAGGCCACAGGCCCGCAGCTTTGCTTTGTGGCCAGGTGTTTCACAATGGAAATTAAATACATGTACATCTCAGGTTCATTTACTCCTCGAATCTTAGCGATTGTTACTGGATGGATCCTAACCCGAGGGCTCCAAGTATACAAATAGTACTTTGGGGTCTAAAGTCTGCAAACAGTACATATTTTGGGCTATTTGGAGCCCCAGGGTAAGATTTCGGGCCCTTGCAACTGATGCGGGTGGTGTGGGTAATCTCGTCCTTGCCCACAGGCCACTCAGCTCCGCGAATGCTCCAGAACAGTTACACAGTTCAGGGAAGTGTCAGAGCCAGTTCGTCGGCGTGTACTCCACCTTGCTTTTGTCGGGCTGGGTTCTGGTGTGATCTATCTATCTATCCATCTATCCGTCTATCCATCTATCTGTCTATCTATTAATCTATCTATCTATCTATCTATCTCTATCTGTCTATCGATTTATGTGTCTACCGATCTACCTATCTTTCTTTCTGTCATTCTTTCTCTCTATGTGTCTATCCATCTATATATCTAGCTATCTACCTACTTACCTATCTATCTATCTGTCTATCTATCTATCTGCCTACCATTTATTTGTCTATCTAGCTAACTATCTATCTATCTATCTATCTATCTATCTATCTATCTAACCATATATAGATATATCTCTGTCTATCTACCTACCTACCTACCTACCTACCTACCTACCTACCTACCTACCTACCTACCTACCTACCTACCTCCCTATCGATCTATCCATCCATCTATGTCTATCTTTCGGGTCTAGTTCGAGTTCGTGTCGCTTCGGCAGAAAAGAAACCCATCTAGGTTACCTAGGTTGAGTCTTTGCAGGCCCGAGCCAGAGGCAGTGCCATCGTCATCTAGCTTCCCGCAGTAGTACCCTTTTTCCCATTTTTTTCTTTTGGGGTTCCCTTACTGAAACTATATAGTACTCTAAACCCTAAACCCTAAAACCTTAAACCGTGAAGGGTACCCTTGTTGTTAAGGGGCTCCGGGGTCGTATTGTCAACCCGACCCCTGCACCCTGCAGACATGCGGATCCTGGTGCAAGCGTGGACCGGTAAAGGTTCTAGATGAGGGTATGGGTGCTAGAAGTGTTATTGCTTGGGTTCTATACCATAAGGGTTCGATTTAAGCGCTAGGGTTACCAGAAGGGTTCTACGCCCCTTCTACAGCTTCATGATGGGTTTCAAAGTGTGTGTGGCTTGCAACTTTTAGCGCAGCGCACGAAACCAACACAAACCCCAAACCCTAAACCCTAAACCGAACCGACTCTGCTGTCAGGAACTGTGTACTTCCAAGCCAGGAAGACATCAACGAGGTGAACAGGCGGGTTTAGGGGAATTTAGGGTGCAGGGGTTCAGGGTTTAGGGTTTAGGGGTTTAGGGTTTAGGGTTTAGTCGGGGACTTGGGGATTTGGAGAGTCTCGGGTTTTTGAGATAATAGGAGCTGTGGGGTCGTGGTGTAGGGTTCGGGGTTCTTTGGCTTAGGAGTCAGGCTCCGTTTTTTTTGTTCTGCTTTGGGGTGTAGCTTGGAGTAATTTTGGGACTAGGGTTGGGTCTCGGGAAGCACGAACCATGCAGAAGCAGATCCTAAAGCTACCGTGACACTGAATTGTCCTTAACGATGAGCTCCGATCGTGCGGCCTGTATATTGTGTGATATGGCAGTCAGCAACCCTGTAGAGAAGCCGTATAAGCCCAATACCTCCAATACAACAAGCGGTAAGTCCAACCCCCCCCCCCCATAAACCCTAAACCCTTCATCGGAGCGTTGGCGAAACCCAAAGCAAAAGACCTAATTTCAGAGACGAAAAAGACTGAATAGCAAGCTCCAGAACTCAACAGGAATCTCCTTGCGCATCCGGAGTACTACACTGACCGCAGAGAGCTCAGAGAGTTGACTTCGAATCTAAGTGCATCATTTCCGTGGTCGTCCAAATGTTTGGCTTCTACGTGCTTTAATGTACCAACCGAGTAAGTAAGATTAACCATGTGGGGATGGTGTAACCCTGTATTATCTCTGCAGCTGAGCCCCGCTTGTAGCAGGATTCGTAGGTTCAGCACTAACTAATTTCATCGAATTAATCAGGCTTTGTTTGGGTTAAGGGCGTTGATGAGTTTGGTTTCGGACTCAAGGAATTTTATCTTTGTGTTTGAGCTTTGGTACCAATTATGCCTGGTTTGGCTACAAGTTTCCTTCCTTCTGGGATGGCGTTTTGGTAAGCTCGAAGCAGTGCTAGTATGTCTGATTGGCTAGGGTGTTGCTTCTACAAGTAGCACCACGTAGCACCTAAACCCTAAACCGTTAGCCCCAGTTTTGACCCCTGGAAACAAAGACCCGGTCCGAGACCCCAAACCAAAAAAAAACAAGCCGAACAACACTGATCCCTTGAGGGTGTGGCCACGATGCCCTTGCGCTCCGACGTTTCCGACTATGCCCGGAATGCGTCCAAGAAGGCCACCAGGGTGAGTAGGTTTATGGCAAAGTTTAGTTTAGGGTCCACTTAGAGGTTCATGGGACTTAGTAACTAGGGTTATAATTCATGTAACTATACTTACAGATGCCTATAACCGCAATTCAGGTACTTGTAGCTGTACTTACTAAGTCCCATGAACCTCCAAGTAGGGTTCAAGCTAAGAGTACACTAGGTGTCAGTTTTGCGGTTCCTTTGAATTCGTCTTGTGGTCCTATGTAGGTACTTATGGGTTCACGAAAGCCTCCAACGAACTACCACGCCATCTAGGATTTCAGAGCCCTAAACCCTAAACACTTAGAGCCTAAACCCTAGGGCCGCAAAGAACCCCGAACTTAGCCCTAAACTGGACCCTACGGGCACATAATTCTACGAACCGCTGATTGTAGAATAAACTACGAGCTTTAAATCCTAACAGCCGGATTCAACCCTATCAAAGCCTAAGCTGCGACCAGGGTTGCTCACCTTCGCAGTTCACGAGGACGGCTGCAAACAATGGCCAGGCGGCTGTGCTTGTCTATGTGCCGGGGTCGGGTGGACAGTTTGGGCAAAAGCCCTGTTAGGGCTTGCGCAAGCATGCTCTGGATGTTGTTGTGGGGTACGAGTCACATAGATCCATATCTACTTATTTCCTAGAAACGAGGGGTCTGTATGTTATTAGCTGCTACCATGGCTGGACCCGTTGAGACTGGCAGGGATCAGGGGATCTAGTATAGTTCTGTATGCATAAGTCGCAAGCTGAGGTATCTACAGAGGTGCAGAGTATCCCATTTAATGAAGGTATGTATAACCAGGGTATGCGGTTGGACGATCGGGAGTGGCGTTGGGTTCTGCATAAGGGGAAGGGATTGTTGCGGCCTATGGAGACCTTTTCATCAATGAGAAGCTACCGCCCAAGCTGTAAGCACTTCTTAATCCTATAGACCCTGCTTGAATTAAACCCCTCGCCGCAAAGCTTAAACCCCAAGCCCAAAACCCTGAAGCAAAACACAGTTTCAACTAACAAATTAGTGAAGCTCCTGAGCGGAGGTATATGTCTTCGGTTGGAGTGTAGACTTTCGAACTCCGAGCTTAGAGCTTACGGCGCAGGCTGGAGGGTCCTTCAGTCGATGCACCACGAAACTTCAACACAAAACCTCAACCCTAAACCCTATAGATCCCTCATCTATAGAACCCTGAAGTCGTTAAGGGTCTTAGCTTCGAGTCCTAAGGTACTACGGCGGCACACAGGCGCGGCTGCATGCAGCGTTGGCAGATTCGCGAGGGCCCCTATCAGTACCTACGAATAGAAGGTCGGAGCACTTAGTTATATTCCCACTGCATTGGCCCCATAATTACACCTTGACTGTCTTGCACACCAAACCCCTACTCCAATTAATAACGCTCCTATGCAAAATGGTAGAAAATAGGTGACGGTGCTAGTTCAAAAGTATAATATTACCACGGTTTGTGCAAGTATCCACCATGAAGGTACTTCGGATCACATTTGACATGGGAGTGTGTTGCAGGCATTGCTTCTGCTGGCATTGCACTCGCAAGTGGAATGTGGAGTGCTCGCATGCAGCCGGCGCCTCAGGAAAGCTCACCTGTTTCCTGTGTGTTTCCGAAATCCTAAACATGGAGTGTCGCCGCTTGTTCCCACCGAGACTGTCTGCCAAGATCCTGGCATCCAGCAGGCTCGGAAGCAGCTATGCGCGCGGTCGTTGGGTTCTTATATGTGTTGTACACACATACATACATGCATATGTACATCGATGTATCTTTCTTTGTACATATATATATATATAGAGCACTGTTTTTACCTGACTCAGAATCTCGCTACACACTTACACTGTAGTGCATGTAGTATGTAGTGTACTGCATTGTACGCCCATGAGATGCTTTGCGGCTGAAGGTCTTGCACAATGGTTTCGACAGGAAGTTCGTCAATATGTGCAGTTCGACTGTTAAAGGACCAAAGCTGAGGGCAGATCGCAGATAAATTTGAACCCTATCTAGACCCTCGAGATCCTTTTTCCGAGTCTGCGGATTTTACGTCTTCTCGTCGGTTTGAGCACGGTAGCTCCGGGGCTTACTGTAGGCTTCCGCTCAACCTGAGTTTGAAGCTGAGTGAGAGTTGCTGGGATTGTGGGTTGGGGTGAGTTTAAGGTTTAGGGGTTTAGGGCCCTAAACCCTAAACCCTAAACCTTTAGGGTTTAGGGCTGGAGTGTGTTTAGTTGCAGCCTCTCGGGCAGCCAAGTGCAGGTCCTCAGGTCCTCTTCTCCAATATTTTCATGCGCAGTCCTGAAGCCGTTTAGGGTTTAGGCTTTAGGGTTTCTGCAAAGCTAAGAAGAAACGAATATCAAGCTAGCAGACTGATGCAGGGTATATACGGTTTAGGCAATGATGACAATGCGTCTACGCTGCAAAAACTACAGTTTAGGCTTTTTTGTTGCGTGCAGGTCCGGCGCACCACCGACGGTGAGGGTTCCGAGAAGTTGGAGATAGGCTTTGTGAACGCGCAGGCCAGCAACACTCACGAAATTACCCTAGCGGCTAGGGGGTTTCAAAGGACTTAAGTCATTAGGTGCTCGAGCTTCGGATAGTAACGTAGCTCAAGTATATCCCGAGTGCTCCAAGTATACAAATAGTACCTACTTTGGGCTCTAAAGTCTGCAAATAGTACCTAGTTTGGGCTATTTGGAGCCCCAGGGTATGATCATTAGGTACCTGGACCGTTGGGGTTAGGACCTTTGAATCCTTGTGTCGGGCTCTAGGGAACTTTGAGGTTCAGGCCTTGCCAATATGGCTTCGGTTTAGGGGTTTGGGGTTGGGCTTTAGGGTTTAGGGTGGCTTCGATGATGTTTCCGTGGTGTCGGTTTTGTTGATGTCGGGGTACACACTCAGGTTAGTTTTTAGGCGGCCATGGAGGTAGCCCCAAATCCACGGACATAAGAACTAATTAGACGTGGAGATTGTCTGAGTTCTATGGTGATGCAGTGATGCCCACAGCGTAAACTGAAACTTCCCAGACTTCGATCTCGACACGCCGAGCCGGCAACGGGATCTAACACCGTGAGGTTCTCGTCATCAGCAGCAGCTCTAATTGCTACACGTCGTCTGTTTCGGCCCTGCAAACATACCGGGGTTGGGGGGTGGAGCGGGCGTTGCGAGCACACGAAGACGATTGCGGTTGCCGGGGCGAACAGAAGCTCTTGCTGCCGCCAAACCCTAAGCTCCAAGCAGTTTTCACTTCTGAAGTGTTGGTCGTACGGGAGCTACGTGGGAGGAACATAACTGATCATGAATGTTTCCGAAACCGAGAAGCAGAGACTCCCCGACAGGCTTGGGTTCACCCTTGATGGGGTGGCTCTCGAAAGCTTCCATCCCTGGTGTCCCCCCCCCTACAGACGAATATAGTTTTGCTTATATGCCGGTGGGTCCCGAAAGCTTTTGAGTGGCCGCTTGGTCCTGGAGGTGGGGCGTAATGAGGCTACAGCCTTTAGGCCCACTGCTCTCCCCTCTCAAGGGTGGCTTGGGTGAGTCTCAGCGGTGTTACAAGCCTTTGCAACACGCCCCTCTCCATAACCCTTGCAAAATCCTGGCAAAGCCCTTGGCATCTATGTTCACAAATTAATTGTTGTCAATGATTCCTTCATTATATTCCTATAGTAGGCGCCGACGCCTGAGTTTGGTTGTTGTAGTGGGGTATGTTTGAAGGCCTACATCCAGTGGATCGGAACTGGCCTGTCAAGAGCTGAGCTTCTCGTGCCAGACAACCAAGTCACATTGAGGTTTCAAGATGTTATTTTTCGTTTTGGGTTTCGCATGTAGGGATTGTTTGTTTCGGGGTGTATGGAGTATCCTGTCTGAATCAGCAGTTCAAAAGCACTTATCCTTGAACTACATCGCCACTTGATGAAACTCGACAGTGGTTTACGGCTCAGGGTTTAGGGTTTGGTGTTCGGGCGCCATTCGGCGGGATAGAAATGACATCTTCATGCAATCCTTTCATCGGGTTAGGACATGTTAGGACTGAGGAGCTTCGGATAGTACACCACGACGCTGAAACCCGAAGCCTCAAGCCCTGATCCTACTTAAAGGTTCGTGGGACTTAGTAACTATGCTTATAATTAGTTATAACCCCAATTAGTGTACTTATAACTGTAGTTATTCAGTCCCACGAACCTCTGAGTAAGCCCGGTATCCATTCTGAGACCCTGAGCCCTGAAGCTGAAGCCCTGTAAGCCCTAGGCCCTGAATCCCCAAAACGAGCACCTTGTAATGCTGGCATTGAGGGTTTTGGGGTTCCCGGTAGAGTAGAGCATTCTCTGTAGGCATGCGTTTGGGGTTTAGGGTTCGCAAGAACGCCGCCAGAGGTACAGACCCCCCTTGCACAGAGAGAGGCACAAATAAACCCTAAACCCTAAACCCTAAACCCTAAACCCCTAAACCCTAAACCCTAAACCCCAAGCCTTAAACGTAAACAGCCTAGATCCCCTGGCTGAGACAGGGACTGCCCCGACACGCTCTTTGCCGGCGGAGCGGGGCGAATCCGTGGGGCGACGAGACAAGGCTTACTGGCGATGGAGGCCAGTCTACACAAGAAGCCGTAAAGTTGAAGCGTTAATGTAGGGGCCTAAATAAGTACCTATAACATGTTGTGGGTTCCTTATAACTTATAGTATATTGGGCCCCAAAGCCATATTCTTATTAAGGCTCCTACATTATAATCTCATGCCTGAAGGGAAGGTATAACGGGATCCTAGCACAAATCATCCAAAACCCATGTTCCAACCTTCTAGGGCTGGTTCAGCCTTTTCCAATGTAGGGCAACGTTGGCGATGTACCCGTTTAGGGTTTAGGGTTTAGGGTTTAGGGTTGTTTCATAATCATTGTGAAAGTACCCATCAAACCATACACAAACCGGACAAGCAACAAGTGCAAGAACGGGAAGTCCCTGCTCAAACCTGACAGAATCCCGAAACCCTAAACCCTAAACCCCTAAACCCTAAACCCCTAAATCCTAAACCCTAAACCACTGACATCTTGCAGCGCATACACACAATCCAGAGCCTTGCCTGCGAGTGCCCAGAGGACCGAGAGGAGCTGCGAAAGTGGATGATGGAGGGGACAACCTGACTAGCACAAGGACTCTCTGGTGCTCAGTCGGGAAAGGGGGAATGGATCCTTAGGATGGTCCCTTAAGGTCCCTTATAATTCCCTACGAAGCACGGGACAGAGGAGCCGGGCTTCGGGGTGGCGTTCCGGGTTTAAGGGGCTTAGGGTTCAGGGTAGGGTCTGTTGGTCTAGGGCTTAGGACAAGCTGTCCGCGGTTTGGTGCTTTAAGGGCTTTCGCTAGAGTTGAGGATCAAGATCTTGCGACTTTATATCTGTATATTTAGACTGAACTACCCCAGATAATACCCCATTTTGCGGCACTTGTACTAGTGCATCGGGGCCTCCAGATTTGGCGGGGGGCCCGGACGTTTCTACAGAAGAAGGGGCTCTAATTGCAGACCGAGTCGAGCTTCGAGATTTCGAGATGACAATGCCGCTTAGGTATAGTCTATGTGCGTATTTCTGTGGATTGGGCCCCTTTTAGGGTCCTTAATCGAAGGATGCCGTACTATATTGGGGACCTAGAAGGGGCCCTAATTTAGAGAACTACCCATGTTTATTTCCATGGATTATGCCGGGCATTTCGAGGTTCAGGGTTTAGGGCTCCTTGTCTCCTTAACCAACTACAAAGTCTAGAAGCCTAAAAAAAATAAAAACCCATTCCTGTCCTTAGGGCTCCGTATAATTGTACTGCAGCATGCCCCTAAGTTCTATTCCACTTAGTAAGGCCATCGTTTTGGTCTTTACATTGCAACTTGAGTTGTCGTTAGTCGCTGATTTCAGAACAATAAAGCTGAAGTTTTGCTTGGCCGAGAGTTTCGTTCTGAGGGCTCGAAGCTTTCACGGTGCTCGTGGCTCCAGTAGAAAACAATGCAGGGCTCGGAGCTTTCACGCTCCCGTTCAAATGTGCATTTCCCTTGGGTTAACGGTTAATGCTTTGGAGTCGAGTTTCGGGGTTTGGGGCCACTGTAGTGCCGTGCACCCTGCATGAAATTCTAAACTTTAGGCCCCTAAACCAATGAACCCTAACACCCTAAACCCTAAACTCCTACACCCACAACTCCTAAACCCTATACCCCTAGATCCCTAAACCTTAAACCCTGTAAACTAACCTTAAGGATCATCTAAGCGGAAGTCCCCGATAGTAGCCCCTAAACCCTGAACGCCACGTCAACCCCTACACCCTAAACCCCTACGCACCCCTTCAAAGGAACCCTATTCTACTTCTGGGGGCCCCGTTTAGCCCTAAACCCTAAACCCTAAACCCTAAACCCTAAACCCTAAACCCCCCATAGACCTGCAGCCGGAGATCCGAACCTGGGGTCGAAGTTTCAAGCGATGAAAAGGGGAGCCGAAGATAGCAGTCCTAGGTTTAGGGTTTAGGGTTCAGGGTTTGAAGTTTAAGTTCAGGGTTTGGGGTTTAAGACTTTGGGTTTTAGGGTTTAGTCTTTGGGGGTTGGCTTGTAAGACATGGCCAAGACGAGCATCACCAGAGTAAGAATTGAATAGGACTGTAACGCTGAAAGAGCTTTGTGGTTTGAGAGCGCAGTTGAATGAGGCTTTGTCGGAGGTGTAGAGTCAGGCTTCTACATCTGCCCGTTGCAGGACATGGCGTGCTGTTCCTGAGAGTGCCCTTGAGGAAGACGAAGCTGTCTTAGGTCAAACCGAACACTGCATTCCAAACATACCGAAGCTATACCTTCCGGTATCCTCAAGCCAAGTTCAGGGTTTAAGTTTTGAGAAACATCGTCCTTCAAGGCACGGATGTGGGTTGGAGGTGTGCAAACGTTGATTTTCTCAGAAAGGTTTCACCTGCACAGTCGGCACCATGGTTGGCTGCGGTCGGAATTGCTTGTCAAGCTTGCACATGTCAAAACAGGCTGGCAACATGCATGAGCCCAGTGCAGGCACATATGAAAGGCAGTCAAACGTGCATGGTATGCCAATGAGAGTGTCTGGCAAATCTAGTGTGGACAGTCCTGGTATGGATAGGGGTCTTTGTAACAGAACGACGATCGAAAGCATTCTGCAACATTGAGCACCCATCTTGCTCAAGTTTAGTCGAACATAGCTGCTGGTTCAAAGCCCAAGCCCCAAAACCTTTTCGCCCTGGCTCCCAGCGCCCAGAATCCGAAAGGCTACAGAGACTGAGGTTTCGCAGGCTTTATTCATAAGTGTAGCTTAATACTCGAACGAACACAGAAGCGCAGAGAGCTAAGTATGTATGTCTACATGTTACGAAAGCTTGGCCTGATCCCTAAACCCTAAACGCAACAACTCCAATACCCCATGTCCGAAGCCCCAAATGCATCCCGGAGTAGGCATCTTGGCGTCTTGGCTTATGTCAAGTTTGGGGTTGTGGGTTTGCGTAGTGGGTAGTGGAGGTTAGGGCTTATGGGGTTTATGGTCTGGGGGTACGCGGAAGCAAGCAGGACTGCAATGAAGGCGCTGATTCTGCTTTTAACAGGACAGCTGTAGCTCAGGGCAGGGCGATCCGTGTATGAAGGAGTCCTTCTGAAAGTTGTCGACGTCAATCAAGGAGTGAAAACATCGAAGAAGCTAAGAACCTTGAGTACATTGAGCCGTCTAGGTATTCTAAGGCTGGTAAGCTGCTGTGGAAGGACCCCTGAACTTGGTATGCCCGAGAAGGGAGGATCGATCCTCCAGCCGCTGCGGTAGGTCATCATGCAGTAGACCCAAAGACGCTCTGCGGATGGAACACTGTGTCAGAAAACGATGGTCCGAGTGAAGAGCTGGACCATATTGACATATTGTTGCTTGTCCTCCCCGAAGCCACAGCAGGCGACTTTAAGACGCCTGCAAGACTTGTTTGGAGTTCATTTCAAAGCACACCCTGTTGAAGAGCTTAGGTGTCACGTGGCAGGATTGAGGGAGCACGGCTCATGGTGTGCTGCCGCTTGGGGAGCGGGTATGTTAGCGATCTGGAAGGCTGCCTGGAACGGAAACCCAAAGCCCTAAACCCTAAACCCCCGAGCCTGACATGAAATGTATCTAGCATTTCCAACTCTCCGTCCTGTGTCCTACCCAGAACCACTTCTCCCGAAAGACATCGTCCTTTTGGCCGTACAAGCGGAAACTGAACGGCTTGGGCTGCAGTCTCTTTTGGGCAATAAAGTAAATTTTATCTAGTTGGAAGCTCAGTGTCCTCATGCCCGAAAAGGCGACCTATAGGAACTACCAGCTTCCAACGTCGGGGATTTAGGGTACTCTGAGAGCCGAGCCTCTATCACCACGCCCTGAATTCTATGGGTTCTATATGGGCTTGAATCCCAATCGACATGTCATGTAGAGAGAAAGACAAGGTTCGACTTTTCGTATTGACTCGTTGGCTGGTTTAGTTTATTTGCTACTCTCACAATTCCCATTACTATATATACATATATATATATATATAATCTTGTTAGTTTTCGCAGTATCACATCTGTAAACCCTATAAACCCTAAACCCTAAACCGTGGCGAGCTCGGAGGTGGGAGCGGCACTTTGCAAGATGTTCGCTTGTGCTGCCCTTCAACAGCTTGAAGAGGCCTATGAGTCTCAGGGCTTTGGGTCGAGTCTACAGTTACCCCAGGATTCAGGGCTTAGGATAGCCGAAAGCCGAAAGATGTATATATGTGTATGTGGGTTTGGATATAGATATAGATGCAAAAAAAGACATAGATATAGGTACAGGGATATAGATACAGATACATCTATATATAGAGAGAGAGAGAGGGAGAGAGAGAGAGAGAGAGAGAGAAATGCAAAGAGAGAGAGAGAGAGAGAGTTGTATGAATTTCATCTCTCCCCACAACTAGAGGGCTTCGTGTTTTCTGGTGAGGGTCTGGGGCAATGGTTCAGCAGCGGGCAGCATTCTGTTTCAGCTGGCAAGGGAGAGGTTCTTCTGAACCTTCGTATCATGTGCTTGTCTTCCTACAAAGTATATAACCCAAAGCCAATCACCTCGGTTCGGAACAGGCACCTTGTTCTAGTTGTCAGAGCACATCACTAAACTCAAAACCCATACAAGGGTTAACCGTTTACCCAGAACCAGCATGCGAACACGGAACAAGGCATCCCCGGACAACGCAAAGTAGCTTCTATCGTCTCAACACTGTGGAAACCACTAGAGAATTTATGAATGTCATGCAATGATGACTGGCTAAATTAAATGCAGTTGGGGAAGCTAGTCAAGGTGGTGCAGTGGCTCCGCCGCGCATAATTTTCACCATGGCAGGAACGTCAACACCACGAACAGCGCGAGCTTCATCACACCGTCAGCATCGTCATCGTCATGGTCATAATCAGCATCATCATTATATTTTCTTGTTCTTAGCCATCCGGGGCGCAAGCACCAGTAGCAGCAAGAAGCAACATGTACTGCAGCGCACTTATCACTGCCCAATACACTGTCCAAAGATGAACCGCGACCCTACATGCTAGTGTAAATCACCACTCAGCCCCGAGAACCCGAAAACTAAGCTCGAGAGCTTGAGAATTAAATCCCTAGCACGGCATTTGAAACCCGAAAACCATCTTTTCAACCCCCTAAATCTTACATGCTAAAGGCTCATGCCCTGACTCTAAAGTCCTTTACTCACCCTTTCAAGAGCCTATGAATGAAACCCGTAGACTAAAGAACCACTTAAACACCTTCTAGAACCCTCTAAAATTCTGAAACCCTATGAAGCACCTTTTGCAATATCTGAAAAAAGACCCTCCAACATCTAAACCCAAGTCGTAAAGCGCGGAGAGCAGGCGGCCGAGCCGGCAGCTTTACGAGGAAAGGACAAGAAAGGTCCCCATCCCCCTCCCCGGCTTACTGGATGTTCGGGTTAAGGGTTGCGGGTTTGGGGCTTAGAGAATGTTTCGGGTGTAATAGATATAGGGGCCGAAATAATTACCAATACCATTTCGGGTGTTCTTTATAATGCTTATAGTATAATGGGCCCCAAGACCCTATTCTGATTATCAAGGCCCCTATATTGGGTTTATAGAGTTAAGGGTTTATGGTCTGGGGTTTTCGGCTTACTTTGCATGTGTTCAGCTTGTTGCTGTCCTAGAAGTTCGTTTCGGTATTTGTATTGTGGGTTGATAATGTCCTGGCGAAATGATGCTTGGCTCAAACAGCTAGGCGTGCTTCTTTCCGCGGGCTCATACCGTTCATGTCCTACCAGTTGAGGGCAAAGGTTTGTCTTTCGACGAAGCAGACCCGGAAGCAACAACGAGGCGATAGGGTACAGGGTTTAGGGTTTAGGGTTTAGGCTTAAGGCCCCCTTCCATGAAACCCATCGCCCACGCACTTCCCCCATCGTACTTCAGGCATGTCCTCATGATTCCAGACCTTGTTGCAAGGGCTGCGGCTTCTCCGGAGTACCTGGGTTCGCTTGTTGTTGCATCGTACGCCGAGCATGTCGGAACTAGGAATCCCTTATGAGCCACCCTGCGCCAACCGCCCAAACACTGCCAAACACCCTAACTAGGCAGTATACCTTAGTTGAGTTATAGAGAGATCCTAATTTCCAAACCCTAAACCCTAAACTGTCATCAAGGGCACCTAAACCTGGGTGCCCAGTAACCTGTATAGTAAGTTACTGGGTTATGGGTATACTCTGGGTATTGGAAGTTATATATTTCCCAGAGGCTCCGAGTACCCAAGTAGTAAGGTTTTAGGTCCCAAAATCCATACTCTGAATGGTTTTTGGACCTTGAAACCCTACTATTTGGGTACTTGGACCCTTAGGGTTTTTTAAGGGACAGTAACCCGCTATGCCCTCAGCGGACATGGTGTCGAGAGCAGCTTGGCGACACCAGGCGAAGGAGCCGAGCTTTTGTGTTCTGGCCCAAGGGCCCAAGGCATGCCGTAATCAGGGGCTCTAGGGCTCTAGGGTTTAGGGTTTAGGGTTTAGGGTTTAGGGTTTATAATTTATTTATTTATGTGTTTCTTTCTTGATTTCTTTCTTTTCTGTCGTTCTTTATTTCTGTCATTCCTTCTTGCTTTCTATATGACTTATTCATATAGATACAAATATTTTATAGATGCACAGCGGAAGGTACGCATAGATACCTATATATATATATATACACACCATTGGTATAAAACTTTTACCTCCCGCGCTGGCTGGGAGTATTTGGTTTACGACAGTTAGCGGGGTTTCGGGTTTAGGGTTTAGGGAGCCGTCTCAATACATCGAACCCCTTCCAGTCCACGACGACGCCTAAGTACTCAACCGGCAGCCTTGATAACTTTTAAGCCTCCTCCTCTCCCTCCCTCTCTGTTTCATGCCGTATGTCTTTCTCTCGCTCTCTGTCTCTCCCTCTCTCGCTCTCGCTCGCACTCCATCTCTACGTACTACACTATATGTGGAGTTATCGTTGTTTTTTGCGTCTCTCTCTCCCTCTCTATCTCTCTCCCTGTTTTCCCTTATTGCCTTATTGCTGCTTGGCTTCTGCGAAGGCATACTGGGAGGGGCCGGTGAGTCGTGGTCGCATGAGTCTATACACGGCAGGTTACTATGTAACCTGGTTCACTTCCTACTCCGACATGTCGTCTGAAGCGTCGACCTTCATAAGCTTTAGGGCTTAGGGCTTCTAGGGTTTAGTTTTTTTTTTTTTTTAATGGTTTAGGGTGTTTTAGGGTTTAGGTTTTAGGGTGTTTTAGGGTTTAGGGTTTAGGGTATTTTAGGGTTGGCATCTACACCCTACACCGCAGCCGTTGGAGTCTTTCTTGCACAAGCCTCGCAGAAGCACCTGACGAGCTGCATCTCGGCTGCACCCTGGCCTCGGTTTAGTGTTTTAAGGGTTTAGGACTTAGGGTTTATTGGGCTTATAGGGTTCAGGGTTTAGGGTATATAGGGGTTATAGGGTTTAGGGTTTATAGGGTTTAGGGTTTAGGGATCCTAAACCCTAAACTTCCCCAAACGCCTATAGGGAGGAACAAGTAGATGGCATGCAGAGATTGACTTGATATGCCAAGTTTTGTTACTTCGACCGGCTTGATATCCAAAGTCGTCCTAAATTTTATGTTATTTGGGCCTGGCGCACATGTACGGAAAGCCTGAAAGGAAACTTTTAGCGAACCCTTTGACTTTAAGCCCAAAAGCTGTGCGGTCTTAGTTTTCCTTGTCAGATTTGCATTCGGCGGTCCGAACATGTCCTAACGCTGGCAAATTGTCGGAAAGCCCAGGGGCGTTTCGAGTCTTCCCTTTCACTATTGATGGACCCTCGTCAGTTCTATTTAGGTGCAATCAACCACAGGCACGGAGAATTTGTAATTGCACCATCCAAGCTTCCAACTATGTTGCACACGATTCGATGGGTCTTCATGAGTTCAGTGGCACTGCTCTCACTCTGTCTTCAAGCTCCTGCAGTCGACGACCCGCGATAAGGAAGCTCCCGCAGAGCTAATTGTCATCACGACAACTAACAGAGCTTGCACCTTGCACGCCTAAGCCGTAGCTCTTGATTCGGGGTGGTAGGTATACTGGCATATGTTTCCCTTCATGATAAGTAAGGACATCTTGCTCGTACTTCGTGCATCAGCACAGTGACAGAAGTTTGTGTTTCCAAACGCTCCGAACCCTGCGAAACTCAGTACGCAACCCGCAAAAGAAGCCGTCTGGGTGAAAAGGACTCAGCAGCCTCGTCGGACGAATTGAGATCACATTCCTTGCGCAATCCGGTTGGGAATCTGAGCCCCGAAATCCAACATGTCCGTAATGTGGATGCTTTTGAACCCCATGAGCACTGCTTGCCTAAATCCTGGACAACTTTTGCGAACATGGCAACTTGGAAAACCTTAGACTTGGCCTGCAGAGCGTTTGAGTTCCAGTAACTACCCAGTTTGGCGGCAGCCCTAAACCCTGAATCACAAATGGGAGTTTCCGAAAATTAGGGTACCTTATTTTGGGGTCCTTATAATAAGGATCCTACTATTTAGGGTACTATATTAGGGTCCCCTATTTTCGGAAACTCCCAAATCGCCAAGGCAGTCATGGCCATCTCGCTCATGTGCCTGGCACAGGCCGTGGAGATGAGCGGGGGGTGCAGGAGACCCTTAGAAGCCCTGAAGTCTAAACCGTACGCTGCTAAACGCTGGATGTGAAACTCTAGGCATCTCAAGTGAAGAGTCAAGCAGCCAGCGGCCACGTCACGGGGTACGTTGGGTGAAAGAGTTATTGGGTTAGGGTTTTGGGGCTTCAGAGTTGTCCTGTGAAAGCTGTTGTCGAAGAGTTGCTTTCCGACTCAAAACATGACAGGGTTTTTGAGGTTTGGTTTTGCCAAGCTTCTGCCAGCAGGAGACGCCAGCCTTTAAGCCGCAGGCACTACACCTAGGTAAGTGCTGATCACCCCAAGCCCATCATGCAAGCGTGCCAGGGCACATCATCACAAGCAACATAGGACATGGGATTTTGGATTCAACATTTGCAGCAGGGACCCGAATCCAGCCCTATGGCAATCAGTTCGACTACAGAAGTGGAGCCTAAAGCTCTACGCCTACCAGGCCTCGAAGACTACGATCCTGCAGGCCCTGAGGGAAGAGTCGCAAAGTGGCCTTTGGAGTTTTGGGGCTGCGACGTTTGGAACGATTGGAAAAGGGGAAGGAAGTTGAAGATGTGGGTAACCATAAGTAAGAGACTGCAGTTAGTGTCGGAAAGGCCCACCATCCTATAATCCACTCATGCATGCATACAGAGAGTTTACATGAGTACATACATGCATTCGCAAATGCATACATACACACATATATATATATATATGTGAATTCATGTACACATGCATACAAACGAAACCATGGATACAGACAGACATACATATATTCATGCATACATACAGTCACACAGACCGACCTAGCTAGCTGGCTACCTACTGGCACACCTACGTGCGGTATGAACTCATATCAACCCTCCAGAGATCTAAAGGAAGCTCGAAGGAACTCTAAAGCCCCAGTATAGATCATATACATATATATATATATACACCGACAGCCTCATTCTCGGAAAGAGACCCAACCCCTAAGCCGTACACCTTGGAACCCTTAAGGAACCCTAAATCACAAGCCAAAAGCCCCCTTGAAAGCATAAACCTTACATAGATCCCTTGTAGTAGCTTTCATAGCTCCCTTATAGGAAGCCTGAATCATGAACCAAAAGCCCTCCTTTTAAACATAAACCCTATATAGATCCCTTATAGTAGCTTCTTTGGCTCCCTTATAGTACCCTTAAGGGAAGCCCAAATCATAAACCAAAAGCCCCTTTAAAAGGTAAACCCTGTATAGACCCCTTATATAGCAGCTTGTAACTCACATGGATCCCTTAAAAGGAACCCTCAGCCCAAAGCCCTGAACCCAAAACCCTAAACCCTACATAGATCCCTTATAGTAGCCTGTTTAGGTTTTTTTATGCGCATAAATGAAATTCCCCCTAACAGGCACCCCAGAGCAACACCGCCCTAACCCTAAACCCTAAACCCTAAACCGCCTAAGCCCTAAACCCTAAA
>CAJNDV010032181.1:30890-42745 GCA_905221635.1 Symbiodinium sp. CCMP2456 | reverse complement strand
TTTATTGCGAAATCGACAATTTTCTGGTTTTTGTGGGCTCCACCCCCATATGGGTGGCCTAGGGCAACCAAAAACCTAGTAATTCCAAGCATTCCTGGAAACAGCGTTTCTAATTGAGAGTTCATCGTGAAATAGATTATTTTCCGGCTTTTGTGGGCTCAGTTGGGTGGCATGGGGAGGCCAAAAATTAAAAAATTGCCGGCATTCCTGGAACAGAATTTTCTAATTGAATGCTTATTGTGAAATCGACCATTTTTTGCGGCTTTTGTGGGCTCCCTTCCATTTGGTGGGGGTGGGGTGCAGCCAAAAGCCTAGAAATTATGAAGCTAAGTTGTACATAGAATTTCGCTAAATGAGAAAAAAACGAACTTTGTATTTTTTTAATGTTATGGGATTCTACGGGTGGGTGGGTGTTATATCGAAACCATGAATACAGCTATACTGTAACACAGCTCGATCCGGAGCTGCTGAACCTGAAACCCTACACCTTAATTGGTACAAATCAAGAAAAAAATTTTACGGTTTAGGGTTTGAAGGGTTGAAGGTTTCGGTTGTGGGGTTTGGTGTCCGCTACCGCATCTTGGCATTTCTCATGGTAAAAACAAGGGGCCCCGACCAATTCCTTTCAGGGTGTTCGTTGCCGAAAACATCGCCCCAAATTGCTGCCCGCAGCACAAAACTGGCTGTCCGAAGCCCAAAGTTGTTTTTCAGCGTAAGATCGGTCATTGGATGTTGTCGTCCTGCGAGCCAAGGCGCCCTCCTCCCTCTCACCGGTAGCGGCGCAGGTGATTGCGTGTGGTCGTGCTGGCTGCCTGGTCTTGTTGTCCGCGTTGTGGATGTGATCGTGCTGGTTGGGAAAGCATGTTATGTTTTATTATTGTGAGACTTGCCACAGTGTGCAAGGTTCAAGCATGTTTTGTGCGCCGAGGGGGCTTCCGTGTTTTCAGTGCCCAGGCAC
Organism: Symbiodinium sp. CCMP2456; assembly: GCA_905221635.1. NCBI lineage: Eukaryota > Dinophyceae > Suessiales > Symbiodiniaceae > Symbiodinium > Symbiodinium sp. CCMP2456. Next base: position 41,787 of record CAJNDV010032181.1, on the reverse strand, counting down.
AAGTGACACACGAGCGTGCCGGCACAGTTCAAGTGATCCACTCCCCAAGTGTTGTTCTCGTCCGGCCAACGCATCACATGTTTTCATTCGCTGGTATTTATTTTCCATTTGCCCATCAATTTTTCACCATTTTTGACATCCACACCTCAGCAAAAATATAAATTTAAAAACAAATGTTTTATAAAAATGAAAAAACGGTTTTTCAATCAGTGCCATACATTCAATTCCATTTTCTTTGGTAAATTTTGAACCACTTCTCCAGCAATCAAAAAAATTCAAGAATTAATATTTTGTTTTGGTTGAATTTATGATATCATGTAATTTTGTGTGTAAATTTTTCATAAATTTTGGTGATAAACCGACATCTTTTTTCGTAATTGTTTTATATTCCTGTTAGCTTCCATTCAGCTGGGCAACAGTTTCACAATATTTTGCATCATATATTTCACAAGCACAAATACTAAAAAATTTTTTCAAATATATTTATCATTTCCTTTTAGAACAATATAATATTCCACAGTGTAGATTGTAAAATTGCTTTGTTCTTTTGCTTTCTTAGTGACAGTATTTCTTTTGTTCGTGTATGTGCCTGCAGGATATGTATTTGATTTTATATTTACACCATACTATAAATCTTGTCGCTAAAATCCTTGAATTGTTGTTTTTTTTTTTTGTTTTCTCCTACCATTATGTGAATTTGATTGTTTAACAAGTGGCAAATATACACTATCAAAGTTTTTTCAAAAGTAAATATATTTTTTTCTTTTTTCCAAGCATTCCAGTTGCACCTCTTGCAAAACGCTATGCAATTGCATATGGTGCGTGCCTGAACGTCATATTTTCTTTGTATTGTTAGATTTGCTTTATATTTCCGCTTCTTGTTCCAATATAAGCATAGGCACCACTTTTTTTTGCAATGCCCGTTCAATTTCTTATATGTAATTTTTATGATATTTTTCTTTTTGCTTTTCTGTTTGTTTTTTTTGTTTTTCAAAGACCTTGTTCGCGGCCTGAAATCACGCAAACCCCCATTCACTCTTTGCGGGGCGGGTAATTGGATGTGGTCGTGCTGGCCGTTTGAAAAAAATGTCGTTATCATTCCCCCCCCTTCCTTCCCCGTCTCACCCGTTGTGGGGCGGGTGATTGGATTTGGCCGCGAAGAAAGTCGCTGTCATCCCGTTTTCACCCGTTGTGGGGCGGGTGACTGGATGTGGTCGTGCTGGCGGCGTGAAGCAAAGACGTCAGTCTCCTCTTTTTTAGCGGATGCGGCGCGGGTGATTGCTGCCGCGTGGTGAGTTGATGTGGTTGTGAATCAAAGACTTTATTTCCCCCCCCCCCTTCCCCCTGTTGGATGTGGTCGTGCTGGTATTGAGAAAGCATTGTATGTTTATTCATTGTCATACTTGCCACAGTGTTCAAGGTTCAAGCATAGAAGGAGGCATAACATATTTGGTTATAATCTTTGCTTCGCGGATAAAAACTGGTTGTGGATAATGATGATAATAAATTCAATAAAAAATGTTAATATATAATTATTCATGCAGAAACGCTATCATCCCCCCTCACTTTAACCCGTTGCGGGGCGGGTGACTGGATGTGGTCGTGCTGGCGGCGTGAAACAAAGTCGTCAGGGTGGGTGACTGGATGGTCGTACTGGCCACTCCTCCCTTTCACCGGTGGCGGGGCGGGTGATTGGGTGTGGTCGTGCTGGCCGCCTGGTCTTGCTGGCGGCGTGGTGACTGGAGTGTGAATCAAAGACTTTGTTTTGCACCCCTTGGGTGAATGGATGTGGTGGTGCTGGCCGTGAAACAAGGTCGTTGTCATATCGAGAAAGCATTTTATGTTTAATTATCGTTATACATGCCACAGTGTCCAAGGCAAGCATGGAAGGAGGCATAACAATATTTGATTAGAATTATTGCTTGGTGGATAAAAACTGGTTGTGGACAGCAGTCATCAAAGCAACTGATTTAAATAAGATAGATTCGTTCAAATATGACAATGATGATAATGAATTTAATAAAAAATGTTTCTATAATTATTTATGCAGAAAGGTTGAAAAAAGAATAAGACAGAAAGGCAAAAAGAAAAATAGATCATAAGAATTATGTTACAGGTTGCACGGAAATTGTAAAAAATGTAGTGCCGATTTTATGTTAAAACAATAGGCGGAAATATAGCAACAAATTTAACAGCACAGAGAAAATCTAACGATCAGACACACTTCATAAGCAATTGCATAGCGTATTGCAAGAGGTGCAATTGCAATTCCAGTGATAAAGAAAACCTTTTAAAAAATATATACTTTTAAAAACACTTTTATATTATATGGTATATCTAAATTGAGACAGTGGTAAAATAAAACAAAAAACAACACTTTGAGGATTTTAGCGAAAAAATTTGTAGTATGGTTTTAGAATTAACTCGTAATATGGAAACAGTTTTCGAAAAATTTGAAATATTAACTGAAAAACATTTTACAACCTAAACCAAAAACTATGGAATATTATAAGGTTGTAACAGAAAATGATAAATATATTTGAAGTAAAATTTTTAGTATTTGTGCCTATGAAATATATGATACAAATTATTGTGAAACTGTTGCCCGACAGAATTGAAGCTATTGCCCGAAAAACTTGACACTGTCGCCGAACAGAATTACAAAACAATTCCCAAACATGATTTAAGATTTATCACAAAAATTTATGATAAAAATTTATGAAAAAAATTTTTGAATAAATTTTCTCATAAATTCAACCAAAAAAATTATATTTGAAAAGTGGCCCAAAATTTTCCCAAAAAATATTGTTTTTTTTATACTGATTGAAAAACTGATTTTTCAAATTCTATAAAATATTTTTTTGTAAATTTTAGTGATGTTTTTGTGGGAAAATGTGCGAGGTGTCGATGTCAAAAATGCTGAAAAATTTATGGGAAAATGGCAAAAATATATGCCTTCTACGAGTGAAAACATATGAGGCGTTGGCAGGACGAGAATAACACTTCGGGCGTGGATTATCTGAACTGTGCCCGCACGCTCGCGTGTCACTTGTGCCCGCGCACTGAAATCATGGAAGCCCCCTCTCTGCGGGGCGGGTGGTTGGATGTGGTCGTGCTGGCCGTCTGAACAAAACGTCGTTCTCATTCCCCCTCTCTCCTTCCCCGTCTCACCTGTTGCGGGGTGGGTGATTGGATGTGATCGTGCTGGCCGCGAACAAAGTCGCGATTATCCCTCCTCCCTTTAACCCGTTGCGGGGCGGCTGACTGGATGTGGTCGTGCTGGCGGAAACAAAGTCGTCAGGGTGGGTGACTGGATGGTTGTACTGGCCACGTGCAACCTCCTCCCTTTCACCGGTGGCGGGGCGGGTGATTGGGTGTGGTCGTTCGGTATATATTGCCTAGGTTTTAAAAGTTTTGTAGATGGTATGGTTTTTGGTTTTTTGTAAATCTTCAGATTAATTCTATTATAAAATACTTTGTGTAATAGATTACACAAAGCTTTATTGAAATTAAATATGGCTTCATTCATATTGTTATATATTTTTTCGTCATCTATTACTATAGATCCATCTGACGACCCCTTAATTAAATTTTGAGTTTTTATTATAAACGTTGTTTTCTATAATTTGAGCTTTATTTTCGACTTGAAATATATTTGAGATTCATATCTTGAATTCAAGAATTCAAACAATGTTCTGATTAAGTTATTATATTCGAGAACTAGATAATAAACTAAAATTTCTTTATTATTACTAATCATTTTTAAAAATTCATAAGTATCACTGAGCATTTTATATTCTAGCGACTCTTTTTTCCTTCAAATAATATTCTATAGATAATTTAACTATATATTTTTATTCTTTTGAATTTTGCTTTTATTCTATGCTTTTTTAATTGTATATAAAATTATATAAATATGACTATTTTTAATTAATTCTTCTTTTATTGTATTCCGATTCGTATTTGTCGATAAAATTATTAAAACTATCAAAAATTCTTACTAGTATTTTAAATTCCTTAAAAACCTTATCTATATCTTCAATACTAGCCCCTTTACTATAAAAATCCTCGCTACCTATAATCTCCATAATTTTTTCTCGTATTAATTATTTTCTTTTATTACTATCCATTAAAATATTTTAATGAAAACCTATCATTATATTAAATCACCACTAATTATTTATATGTGGGTTATTTTCCATTACGTATTTTAGATTTATTAAATTATCGTCAATATATGAATATATATAATAATGATACATTAATGACTACAATATTCTATCGGTTAAATTTTCTTTCATTATATCAAATTTCTCATTATTTTTATTAATTATTCTATTTATTGAATGTTAATAATATCAAAAAACCTATCAAACTCTCTAAAGCGTGGCCAATTCCTTCGGACATCCAAATCTCCAATTCCTTCCAGGCTCCACCACAAGCTTTTGAATTAACTTTTTGGCCCTTCAGTACACCTCAGCTGTGCAGTTTCAATTGGCAATGCAGAAGATGAGTGTTTCTTGAATATTTATATTCATTTCTATGGGCTTTTATGAATTATTCTCAAATCTTTGTTCCCGTTCGCAAGCTCGCTGTATTTTATTGTATTAGAAAAATTATTAAGAAGAAAATCCTAGGAAAATAGAATGAAGGGAGAAAGAAGTAAGAAGAAAATGAATAGGAAATGAAATCGCTCACCCGTTACACTTCGTTCTCCCTAATAATACTGCCATTCCAGAGTCTAAGTCTTTTCGTTCACGTCTTTAATATAATTCATGCGGCTCTCTTCTTTCTAATCTCAAATCTTGTTTCTATCTTGACGGGTCTGGTGTTCGTTTCATTCTCGGGGATGTAACCGTAAGAATAGTATTAACCTCGCTCAATCTCTTTTCCAGGTGAGTTTCAATCACTAGCTCGCTGATGAACGAATACGAGAAAAGGGCGCATTTTCATACCATTCTAACACCTCCAAGAAGTTACAATCGTTACCCTTTTGTATCACTCCTAGAAAACCAGGCTATCAAACGAAGCGTTCCGCTACAGACAAGATGCTTTCGTGAACTCCCTATGTCAAGTGTTTACCCTATGCAATCACTCTTTCATCTGCTTCTGTAAATGGCATAAGCCTGCAACTAAGGCTGTCGGTGTCTACAATCGATGCACTTGCGACATTCCAAACCCCAAATCACATGGCACTTGCCTAATCTTGCTCGATGTAGTATGTCTGAGGTAGGTTCCAAACCAAACTGCTTGCCATGGTGCACTGCATGCGACATGCACAACAGACCAGATTTTGACGACGATGCCGCTCTGTCTCACGCCCGCGGCTTCTTTGAAGGCCACGTGCTGTGAGTATAAGCAGTCTATGTGCTGCGCATTTGTCAGGAAGCAAAGACCAGCGGTACTCATCACCACAATTGCCGAAAACCGACTCCAGAACTTCATCCCGTGATTGCTGAAAGTCATGGATTTGTGCCGCTCTTTGCTGCAAGCCTTCGAAAACTCCTCTGTCAATCCTGCCTGTCATCCACCTCGCATTGCGAGTTGCAACAGCAATAAATATTGAACCCTGACAACATCAGATACCATGCTGCAAACCTGAAGCCATCATCCTGACTTAATCTGCCAGCTTGCCGTCACTGTACAGTGCCTAAATCTGCAGCCATACCCTGAACACGTCTAGTCTGAACGTGATAGAATTTACCTGGACAGGTGCTACACATGCCCTGCGAGTCAAGAGCCGTGAGCTTTCGTGTCTCCGTATTCACACTCGCCCTCAACTTGACCCCGAGGACCATCGAGGACTTCGTATGTTGGTTCAACATTCAGTCGATGCCAGCTACAAAGTAGAAAACCCTGACTTATCTCCTTCGCATCGTGGGAATAGCCCCAAGTAGATGCGCTCCAACACTCCAACAAACACCTACATCCTCAACATCTCTTGCGCCCGAAAATGCCGAACTGCGCAAGCTACTTTGTAGACCCCAGTGCCTGCGAGGAATGGACTAGACAGGGACTCTAAACTCGCGGCCGACGAAGAGAAAGGCTCGGCGGGGTGTGGTCATTTGGCGGCTTGCACTGCCTGTCCGTGCAAGGCTTCTGGGTTTGTTTTGGCAGGTGTTGCGGCTGGGGACCTCCAAGTGTTTCGTCTGAAGTTCGTGGAGCATTCTCCTTCTGGATTCCAGAAATTTTCAGCAACAGGTTCCGAGCACCTAGTGTGGTGCTGTGGATGCAGGAGCCTGTAAGACCAATGTGGGAAATGCGTCTGATGATTAAGCACTTGGTCGCACGCACTCGATTATCGTCGCTCGGTTGCATGATGTCACAAGTCAACAACCATCATCCACCGATTGTAGCCTGACTCAGACCTCTAGGAGGTGTGCATCGGGTACCAGCCTTCAGTTACATGTTGGATGCAGGTGGGATGGATGCTTTATGACCCCGAACGGAAGATGCACGCTGCACGGGACAAGTTCCCTTCGTCCCGTAGCTCCCAACCCAGCCCACAACCCAGCAAGCCGAACAACTTCAGCCCAAACCCCGAGAGCTGGAACCCAAGGATGCGCTCTGCTGCACTCCTGTCCTTGCCTGCTACCAGGGCTGCTATAGGGAGACCTGGAGAGCTGCTTTCGGGCTTCGTGTCATCAAAGCCATGTGCTGAAACCATCCGAGACTGCAGGGTCCCTCGAAGACCAAGAGCCCATGGTGAAGCGTTCAAGGAACCGTGTTTTTGGGGTAGCAAAGGCTCTGCCGTGGGTTCATGCCTGTGCTGTGACTTCCTTAAACCCTAAACCCTAAACCGTAACTGCTTCCAGGTAGCTTGTTCACTGTCTCCGTCGCCATCGCTCGCATCGAGGCTGTGCCTGTGCTCCTGTCACGCTTCCAACTTTCTTGGCGTGAAGAGCAGATGGCAGGTACCTCTTCTGTCGAGGACTTCGCAAAAAAGGTGTGGTTGGGGGCTTGGTGAACTTGGCAGTGCAAACCCTTCTGTCGCGTAGCTTCGGCTTTCGTACGTCGGAGCACACGCACTACGAGTAGGGTCAGGACTCTTTGGGCTTAATCAGCCTGACCTTCAAGCTACGCCTACTCACAAGCAGCATTAGAATCAGAAGTGGTGAAAAATGCGATGAGCAGCGAAACTTCGTTCTCAGAGTTTATTTGCAAAGGTACTTGGAGGTTCATGGGTAGTTATAAGTGGGGTTATAGGTAGGGTAACTATACTTCTAACCCATATTAGGGGACTTATAACCCCACTTATAATTACCCATGAACCTCCAAGTACTGGACCAGGGCCAGGGCGATGCGAGAGAACCCTGAAGCTGACTGAGACGCCTCGTCGGCAAAGTTCTCTTCCTCAGTGCAATCGGAGACTGGATTTGAGCTTCGGGCCTAGAGTGCTCAAGCAGGAATGCCTCAACCGCAGCCCGCAAAAGTCTGTTGAAGATGCAACTGACCAGTGGAAGACCGGCAATGCTGAATCTACAGACCCTTGTTCGGGCCAACTGTGGAGTTGAGTCCCCATTGTGAGAACCGTAGAAACTAGCGATGAAAAACGGGACGTTGCAGTGATGAAGAGGATGATACGGATGCCTGACTCCTCTGCTTATGCCGGTCTTTTCGGAGACTCGTGGCCAAGAAGAACTGAATCGATCCAGGACCATAAATCGAGGCTCTGGTTTCTTCGATCGTGAGCTGTTGGAGGACCTAGCTTCGAACCACACCAACACCACCTTCAGGCTGCAGCTTGACACAGCATCCGCATCACTTGCGCAGACTTTCGAGTCTCAGCAGGATTCACCTCCAAACTACACCCTCTTCATTCTAGCCAAGCAACAAATCATCCTTGAATTCACGGGGTTGAACGGGGCCATTAGGACCAACTGACACCAACAGACTGGAACAAATTCTGGAAGCGACAAGTCAAGATTTTTAGAGTACGCGTCTGGAGGACCCTGACACATCTGCGAGCTTTTGAGCCCAGCTGCGTCCCCCGAGTGGTTCTGGGACGGGAGATTCGCAGCGGTAGCCATATCCTGCCAATGCAACTTTGATCCTTCTACTTCACACTTGGGGCTAACGCCTGTGCGCAACATCATCTTAATCTGAAGCTTGGTGTCAGACCTCTTCTAAACAGTTCTCCAAACTCCACTTTTATGATCACATGCTCTACACCGCTGATCAACAGCCAGAAAAGGCTGGCTTAGGAGGAAATGCAATGCCTCTGGGCGAGACAGTTGTTCCCACTCCGCAATGCGCAGGTATCAACAAAGGTCTCAACATTCAACCCAAAATCCTTCAGTGCATTGACCGTTGTTGTCAAAGCATATCCGTTTCCATTCGTATGTAGCACGATGCAGTCGCCATCCCTTCCCACCCGCCTTTTCCGCTTCTTGGCTATCCTCCACAGCTGCAGCTTACCAGGTTTCGACATTCAAACACAGCGTTCAACTCAAATCCTTTGCCCACCGGCATACACTGAAGTGCTAGCTAGTGTCGCTGGCTTCCGTCACGATGTTTGCGACGACGATAGCTCGTCCCAAAAGCTTCCGCGTGCAAAAAACCGCCTATCAGCCGATTCCGAACAATATGTATAGAATTGAACTGCATGTGTGCATGATGGCTTCCAACTGACATCATGTCGAAGACAAAACAGGCTCGTGCAACTTGTCGCGAATCCTCTGCACCGCTTGGACTTGTAGGTGTGCTGAACTTCATGCTTGAGGTTACAAAGCGCGTGTGCAGCCGTCCTCATCACTTCTTGGCGTCTGCACATCGAAGGACACGGCACTCTTCGTGGTCGCCGGGTCCTGGCATTCGGGGTTCGCTGCTTGGATTTCGGGCTCCACCGCCTTGGCCTCTAGAAATCGGCGCACGCCCCGGTGGGCGAACTCGCGCTTCTTTCAAGAGAGATGAAACAGCAGAAAGGCGCTGACGGCTTAAGGTGTCTCGAAAGCATATGTCACCAACAAGAACTCATCGATCTGCATTTGGGCAAAGTGAATCCACCGCCACAGGTCTACGGCTGTTCCCCGGCAACAGCGCGAATTGGCGATGGATAACAAATGTTCAGTCCAAGCAGCATTTCTGTTCCTAGCCTTTGTGGCTTGAACTAGGGACGGTCGTGTGTTGGGACAAGGCAAAGCAATTCGAAATGGACCCTTCGTCCCTCACGCTAAAACCCCAAAAAAGACTTCTAAAAAGAAGGCACCTCCCCCCTTTGGGTCCAAAAATCGCGCTTTGCTTTCAGAGCCAATTTGCCAACTTCGTCTCAAGGCTCGTTTTAGGGGGCCGTGCCTTCTCCGGTGTGCCCTGATCGCAGGCAAATTCCAGCTCCTGACGGAAGGTCAGTGATCAGGCTGAATCAGGCTTACATTGTATCGAGGGGTGTTCGCTCATTATGAGGTATGTCGTCGGCGCTTTGCTCATGGATTTTGGATCCTGCCCAAAGGCTGTGGTCAGGACTTTTCCAGCAATCTTGTTCTCTGGCTTCGACAAAATTTTCTGTGCAGTAGTTGCATCGTCAAACTGGTCCGGTGCCAAACCGACAAGTCCTATGTCGACGCAGAGATACTCAACCCAAATCCAGCTAGACCACCAAGACGTGTACGGCTGCTGCAGGGACAGCGATGACCAGGACTTACTTCTACTGCCACAGCGACTGCGACTGCTATTGGTGCCACTCAACTACTGCTCCTGCTGCCTCTGCGCCTTGCTAATTACTGCTACTCTCATTCCTGGGACCAGTTCCGCGTCTTCACGGCTGGCTCCTAAAGTCTCGACACGGTCATAATACACCGCAAAAGTCGTCAGTTTACAGCAGGGGCATTGGACATACGTAAGTGCCGCTGAACTCTACAAGGCTAGCAAAGGATTCAGTTGGGATATCACCCAAGACGTAAGTCCCAGCCTCCATACCTAGCCATCTTTGTCCGGGCAGCGAAACCCCGAAGTGCCACACCAAACTCGGAAAGCCTAAGCACATCTTTCCCAAGCTCAGTCACAACTCAAACGCTCTCAACCGCTGAACATACAATCGTGCGCAAACTTCTTCGCTCCCTGAGTGGTGCCCATGTGCGACAAGATCAAACAATAAGGGACAGTTGGCAGAGGTGTCTTTTTTGGTAAGCTCAGTGCCTGCTGACCTCCGCTAGAATTCTCTGAACGGGCTGCAAGCGTCCTCAATTTCAGCCCGAACCTCTAGACAGATCTGTCAGCCGCGCGATCACACCAATTCAAATCCAAAGTAAGCGCCGGAGGGCCGCAATGAGTAGGTTGCATAGTCTTATTATTGTCACAACAAAAAATTCCCCAAACTCCTAAACCTTCAAAGCCTCGATGCTCCAAAACCCCCTGACAAGGTTGCCTTCTCGGATGCTGCATCTGTCCCCTCCTGGGCTGGCGTCGTCATCAGCATCATGATCATCACCATCACCATCATCATCACCATCATCATCATTATCATCATCTACGAAATTTAGTACCTACTACCACGTACTACTAAGACGACGTACGTACGACTACGACTACGACTATACGACTACGAGTACGAGTACTGAGTACTACTACTACTACTACTACTACTACTACTACTACTACTAGCATCACCACCGCTACCGCTACCGCTACCGCTACCGCTACCACTACCACTACCACTACCACTACCACTACCACTACCACTACCACTACCACTACCACTACCACTACCACTACCGCTACTACTACTGCTGCTGCTGCTGCTACTACTACTACTACTACTACGACAACAACAACAACACAACAAAAACAACAACAACAACAACAACAACAACAACAACAACAACAACAACAACAACAACAACAACTCAACAACAACAACAACAACTCAACAACAACAACTCAACAACAACAACTCAACAAC
>CAJNDV010032181.1:19971-30790 GCA_905221635.1 Symbiodinium sp. CCMP2456 | reverse complement strand
TAGTACTAGTACTCCTACTACTACTCCTACTCCTACTCCTACTCCTACTCCTACTAGTACTAGTACTAGTACTAGTACTAGTACTAGTACTAGTACTAGTAGTAGTACTAGTACTAGTACTAGTACTACTACTTCTACTACTACTACTGCTACTACTGCTACTACTACTGCTACTGCTACTGCTACTGCTACTGCGACTGCTACTACTACTACTACTACTACTACTACTAGTAGCTAATACTGCTACTACCAGCCACGACGGCGCCGACTGTTCGCACTACTGAGGCTACTGCTGCTGGCGCTCCTGCTTTCCTGTTGTCGCTACCACTGCCTGTGCCTGGCTTCGGCCCCTTCGGCCTCGTCCCTGAGCCAAGGCACATCCTGGCCGAAGCTTGTCCCCAGGGCGAAGCTCACTGTGGTCGCGGCATCCTGTTTCAAGCTGCTCCAACCAGCTATAGATGATGTAGACACTGTGACGGCTTAGGATCCCCCCGCTTCCTTGATGCAAAGCTGATTCGAGGTCAGGAACTCCAGAGCGCGATTTAGGGGTTGGAGTAAGCAAGAGCTTGCAGGAGCAGTTCATGCCATGAAGAATCAACTAGTAAGACATGAGATACGGGCAGCTTGCACTATCCTCAGATGGAAATTCGTCGTGCTACTCGTCGTCATTGCAGCTATTACCGTGGCGTCCTCGTCCCTGTTTTCGTAGTAGCCCGAGTGGGAGGGCTAGTCGGACTACTGCTAGTCGTAGTCGTCGTCTTGGCGTCGTCGTCATCGTCGTAGTAGCAGCAATAGAAAGAGTCGTGAAGAGTCGAAGCTTCCGGCCGCCTCACAAGTGAACTCCACACAGCCTCGGAGCTTTGGGATTTGAATGGTAAGAAATCCCGCCTCTCCGAGCCTAGGCCCTAGGCCTCACCCTTAGACCGCCTCAGAGCCCCGCAGCCAGCCCGGACCCAGGAGTGCCTTGTCTTCTTCTCCTTGGCTGTCCTGTCTGTTAAAGCGTTTCAGGTGCCCTACTCAGAGGGAGGCGGGGGCTTTGGAATGCTTTGGAGAAGTTGAAACCGGCAGTATGCACGCGGAAGCACGCTTAGGAAATCGGAGACAGTGGAAGATGTAGGCGCCGGAAGGCTCAACGAATCTTCCCTCGGGTTACTGGCAGAAAGCACCATGACCGTTGCAGGGTTCGCAGTCCTACCATACGGGGGGCGATATGCATTGCCATACAAGAACATTGCGACATATACTCATCCACAAGAGTCAGAAACTTTTAACCCAACACGACAAGCAGGTTGCAATCCCTCTGGAGGGGAAGCCGTCCTTGTTACTTGGCGTGACGAAGTCCGTCTGTACGTCGAAGGAAACGGCACTCTTCGTGGTGGCCGTGTCCTGGCGTCAGAAGTTGTAATGCTCGGAGTTATAAGGCTTTCGGTCTGCAGTTCGGCGCCGGATGGGAATACTGTGTCAGGGAGGGCTGAAGTATTCTCCTTCAGCGGAGATTCCAGAGAATTTTGCACAGCGGAGTGGGAAAGGGCTCCGGGGTCACGGGGTCTTAGGCTTACAGGTTGCAGGTGTTGCAAGCTTGGTTTCGGGGGTGGTAGTTTGGGGGCCTATCGGCCAGGCAAGGACAACTCCAAACATCCAGCTTTTCCAAGGGAAGCCCTGGCTTCTTCTGGGTCGAAGCAAAGCCCTGGCTCCAAAGCTCTTTTGTTGGGTTCTCGAGCCGACATGCCCCCCAAACCCCCCCCGGTCCTTCTCAGGCATTCCCAGCTTCCACTCCTGCGAACACCACCGATTACCCAAGTTTTAAGCATCGATGCTCAGTATCAGAGTCATCGACATCCTCTCATCTACGCTCTAGTCGCCTCGTCATCGTTATGACGTGGTGACATCAATATAGCAGAACAACTTGCAGGCAAGTACGAATCCTTGCAAACTCTAGGGGTAGAGCGGCATGGTCTAAACCCATGGCACCTGTCAGCAGAACCCTGGCAACAGTTTTTGGGCAACATATGGCCACACGTGACAGTGAAGAAACTCAGAGGCCCAGCAGCACATGGTGCAGCCGACCATTTTGGTGACGGAGTTTCTTCACATCTTTGTTGGATGTAGGAGACTCGTCTGCAAAAGCTTATGCGTAGCATCACCCTTACCGAAACGCCTTGGCTGGAACTCAGCAGGTTGCAGGTAGCTCAGCTGCAGCATCGACAAGAATCGAGCGAGAACAGAGACACGTTTGCAAACATAAAGGTCGTAGAGTCAAACCATAGCAAGAGCAAAATCACACATCACATTATAGAAGACCCCAGATCCCGTTACGATATCCTTTGTCACCCTTCGACACTTCGAAAGCAGAGATCAGAAAAAAAACTAAGCCGATCTTGGCACACAGCGAGGGTCTGAGTCTTCACATCCCAAAGCCCACGGTGCCACGAGAAACTTCAACCATGCTGCACAAGCCACGAAACGTCAAGCACTCCCAATAGGTGGATTATAAAAGCCCCAAAAAGTTAAAGGATACCTACTCAGCCCCTAAGTCCCTGGAAGCAATGAAGGCCCCGGAGGATTCTTGCACTTCGAACGAAGACTTGTTGTCCTCTGCTTCGGCTCGCCTCAATGGGCCGTGGCCGTTGAAAACGGAGCTAAGTCATCTTGGGTTCAGATGTCGGCATCAGCCATTGTGTACCCAAGATCACTCTCCGGCTGTCTCTTCCTATTTCTATCATCACTACAATCCTCACCATCGTCTTCCACATAGCGCCACCATGTCAAGTGTCATGAGGGAACTAGGGCTGCCTCCATACATGCGCGATAGCATGCTATGAGTGCTAGTGCCAGTGTTTCCACATCAGTCTGATCAAGCCGACAACCACGGCCAAAGTCTGCAGGTCCCAACACATTCAAGCTCCACCTAGCCGGTATAGAATCCTTGAAACAAATGTACGGAAATACAGGAAGGCCTCACGCTGATTCTTTCAAAGACCTGGTTTGCCAAACCCGCCTCCGGTGCCCCCCACAGAATCGCTCCAGCTGGGGGAACCACGGAGATTTCAGCTCGGATATGCCTGCTGCAGCGGCTGGGATTCAAAGCTTGTGGGAGGATTTAACGAAACAGAAAAAACCTGCACAGGCCTGAGCCCTGAGCCCTAAGTGCTTCAGAAGCAGTCACAACACTCGGATTGGACAAAAATCGAGACCCAGGTGCAGTACGGAGTTTAACGCTTTCGGGGTTTCTGCTGCGGATGAAGTGCTGGCCGTTCCAGCCGTTCGCGCTTTCCAGGCCTTCGCGCTCATTCGGCACGTCATAATCCTCGTCGTCGCCGCACGAAGGATGGACCTACGAAGGCTCGGAATTTGTTGCCACTTCACACACACACACACAGTCATGGTGCTTCCCAACACCAACGTTGTAGGTGCGGCATGAGGTTCAGCTGCCGCTGATTCTTGCAACACTTGACCATCGACAAGGTCTGCACAAGAACCCAAAGGTGCGGCAAATCTGAACCCTACGACCGAACTTGTAAACCCAGTAAACAGCAAGGCCACAAGTCGTCTTTAGTCGCTTGCAGCTTTGGGCTTGCAGCTGGAAATTATCGGCTCAAGAACTGGACCTGGTGGGAGTATTCCTCGTCGCTCTTCGGAGATAAGCAGAGATGCTTTGATCCTGCACGGAAAGACGAGCTTGCGTTCTCGGGTGCGTTCACGGGACAAGAGGTTGGGTAAGGGTTCGCAGCTGTTAACGCTGCTCTTGAAGGCTTGTGGCATGGGTTGGAGTGTATTAAAGTGTATCAGGATCCAAGGCTTCGGGAAGCTGCGGCGCATTTCTCCAAATATGCGCGTGGAACGCCACTTATTGAAAAGACTGCATGAAACTGCGCTAGCCTTCGCAGACATGTAGTTCAATCATTTAAGATACCAGAACATTATGCATGCCACGTGCCTAACGTGTAAGGACTCAACAGCAACAGCGCCCAAAAACCACTGGCCCTCATACCCTAAACCCTAAACCCTAAACCCTGAATCTTAAACCCTGACCCCTAAACCCTGAACCCTAAACCCTGAACCCTAAACCCTAAACCCTGAACCCTAAACCCTTCTAAGGCCCACAGAGAGCAGGCAATTAAGGGGGGCCTCATACCCTAAACCCTAAACTTTGGCTCCTAAACCCTTAACCCTAAACCCTAACCCTTATATGGCCCATTAAGGGGGCCTCCTGCTCCGTGGCGGGGAGACAACAGCAGGCTCGGCCTCGGGCGACTCGGGAAACTACGGCTGATGATCTAAACCCTACTTAGAGGCCCAGGGGACTTAGTAAGTAAGGTTATAAGTACCCTAATTGGGGTTGTAATTATAGGTACGGCTGATGATCTAAATCCTACTTGGAGGCTCAGGGTACTTATATCCTACTTATAACTGTACTTATAAGCTGGTTATAAGATCCCTAGTTACAGTAACCTAGGTAGTTGGGTTATAAGTACAGTTATAATTAGGTTATAAGTACCCTGAACCTCCAAGTAGGCATGTCTAAGGTCCTCATAAGGTAATGCTGGATCTATATTAACTAGGGTCCCTTTTTGAGGTCTAAGGTCCTTATGAGGTGATGCAGGATCCATGTTAATTAGGGTCCCTTTTTGATGGGTTTAGGGGTTTAGGGTTTAGGCATTATATCATCAAGAGTATCTTTCCAATACAACTATGGGAGCTGCCTGGGCTCTGGCTGGCTCGAGGCTTTGCGCGACGTGGCTTCCAGATGGAACAGGGCCGAGGGTTTCTGCCAGGCGTAAGGCGCGCGCCCCCTCGGAGTTTCGCAATTGCGATGGCCCGATCATAGCGAATCAAACCGCAACTCAACTCTTGGCTGAACCGAGTGTGACCTAGCAAATCCTACTTGGAGCTCTCAGCTCAGTAACTGAGCTCCTCACAAAACGCCAGGAGCCCCAGCAGCCTGCTCGCGAAGGCTCTCGGATTTGAGGCAACGCCGCCGCTTGAGGCCCCGTCGGGCTGGGCTCCAGGCATCTTTGCAAAGTCGACCGTTTCCCTTTGACGAACTGGGGATCCTATTACTATTATTATTATCATTACTATTATTATTATTATTACTATTATTTTATATTATTTAAGGTATATTACTATTACTATTACTATTACAATTATTGTTACTGTTATGATTATTTTGTTTAAGGCATATTCCGTATGGAATCCCGAGAGGCGGACGCCCGGAACTCAAACAAGGCCCGGAACGCCGGAAGCAGACCCAACCGAACCAGTTCGCCCTACACGAATGGACCTGTCAAGCAGAGTGGAGCTAAGTGCGTGCCACTTCAGACGTGAACCCCAAGCCGTAAAGTGAAACCTGGCAAGGAGCTGTGAACAGCAGCAGCATCTGCGCCAGCCCCCAAAATCTCTTGCCTCGTCCTGGTTGGGCATTTCCTTGAGCGCGTCCTGGCGACAAAATCTGAAAACTTCAGTGGCCGAACCCGAGAAAATCCTCACCGCACTTTGCTTTTCACGCGCTTCGAAACTCCGGCCCGAGCCAGGGAAACGCCCGGTCACCCAAGCTTCCCAGAGACTCCAAAACCCCTTAATTAAGGAATAGACCTTAAATCATATATTAGGGATCCTATTATAATTTAAGGTGTATTCCTTAATTTAAGGAGTTTTGGAGTCTCTGGGTTAACCCCACCATCAATGTGTACATCTCCCGCTCAAGAACCTGAAATCCCTCCAGCAGCAAGATCCAAAAGGGCCGAGAACTCTCCAGACCCTGCACGCGATGCCAAGTTCCATTCCCAAACCCAGGATCCCTGAACCTAAACCCCTAAGCCCTGAAGCCCTAAACCCCTGAACCCCTAAACCCTCCGTAAAACCCTAAACCCTAAAACCCTGAAGCCCTAAACCCCTAAACCCTAACCCAACATCCCTGAACCTAAACCCCAAACCCCTGAAGCCCGAAACCCTCTACCCTAACACTTCGATTCACGAAAGTCCGACACCGGAAGCCTCACGCCTCGAACTCCCAATGGATCTGACCGACAGGCAAGGAACTTCCGAAAACGAAAATCCACAGATTTTCGACCCTAAACCCTAAACCCTCAACCAGGCCGAAAGACTGCCTAAACCCTAAACCCTAAACCAGGCCAAAAGACCCAAAAAATCGGGGGTCCTTTTGGCGGCTCAAGGCCGAGCTTGCCCGTGCCATGCGATGTCTCACCTAGCAGCGTTTCCGCAAAACAAGGGGTACCTTATTTTGGGGGCCTTATAATAATAAGGATCTTATTTGGGTATAAGGGTTCCCCTTTTTGTCTTAAAAGGGTGGCAGCCAAGGCTGTCGGTGACATCAAAGGTGATTTGGGGCTTCGGGGCTCAGGCTGTGGAGCTTAGGTCGTAGCTTTGGTTGTCCAGTACCCAGAGACTCCAAAACCCCTCAATTAAGGAATATACCTTAAATCATATGAAGGATCCTCTTAGAATTTAAGGTATATTCCTTAATTAAGGGGTTTCGAAGTCTCTGGGTAGTCTCTTTCATGCGAGCTCCACTGCTGCATGTTTCACGAGCAGCTTAAAAATTCCACTCACTGTGTGGCGAAATCTTTTGACACCTAGAGAAACATCTTCATCCTGGACTTCGTCCATATGTCTAGTGCAGCTGTAGAGCTACCTCCTCAGAAACTCCAAAACCCCTTAATCAAGGAATATACCTTAAATTATAATGGGATCCCTAATATGATTTAAGGTCTATTCCTTAATCAAGGGGTTTTGGAGTCTCTGGGTTCTTCTTCTTTGTGAAGACTCCGATCCTGAACTCTTGGAGCTGAAAGTAGGAAGCAGAGACGCCAAGCACTTCGATTCTGGGGCAGCTGCCTTCGCCACCCAAAACTTGCGCATGCCTTGGCTGGGTGGCTGTCTGGTGCTTAGTAGGGAATGGGGGAATGGGTTATAGGGACCACTATAAGCATCCATTCCCCCATTCCCTACTAAGCACCAGACAGGTGGAGGTTTGGGAGCTTCCAAAGAACTGCATCCCTCGTCTGAGGCCTAGGAGAGCAGGGCATCATCTGGGGGTTTCCGAAGGTAGGGACCCTACTATAGTACCCCAAACAGTAGGATCCTTGTTACAAGGACCGCAAGAATAAGGCCTCCCGTACTTTTTCGGAAACTCGGAAACTCCCATTTCCCCCTAAACCCTAAACCCTAAACCCTAAACCCTAAACCCTGCCAGCTGGCTCGTGCACAACTCTCCTTCAGATCCATCGGCCAGGTAACATCCGTGGCCCTGGCAGCCGCTGGGTTCAAGGGCCTTGGGGTTACTTGGAGCTTCATTGGGGTAGCTATAAGTGGGGTTATGGGGTTCCTTTAAGGGTTCCTTTAAGGGGTTCTATAGGGTTTAGGGTTTAGGGGTTATAATTGGGGTTATAAGTCCCCTAATATGGGTTATAAGTATAGTTGCCCTACTTATAACCCCACTTATAACTAGCCATGAACCTCCAAGTAAGGGTGGAGAATCCCCGGAAACTTGTCTACAAGCCATTCTGCTGAGTACTATGATTAGGTGTAGAGCGTGATGTGTTTGGGGCTTTGAGCTCAGACACGGCTTGCAGACCCATGCACCATATCCCGGACTCAGGATCAAGATTGGAAAGCACCAGCCATTGGTAAGCCCCGAACCGGAACTGGCATGTTGCTTGTCGGGGGAGATCTCTCACCATAAGTACCATGAGGCAGCACCCCGGCCAACAAACAAGCCTTCCGATTCGATTCCTAGGACAGCGATTCAAGACCGGCTGTTGCCGTTTTCTCTTTCCTGTTCGTGATGGTTACCATCACTAGCTTGCACAAGACTTTCTTTGCACTGCGAGTCTTTACCAGCAGCCCCCAGCACCAGTGATTCTGCGACGTGTCTGCGAAAATTGGCGGAATGTCGGCTCGGACTGCGTTTCTCCGCGTTTCTCGGAGAAACCGAGCACTTCAACCCCCAGATGAGTGAATCACATCGAGATTGTCACTGGTGTACATAAGACTTTTTGCATGGGAAATGTGCTGTTGGCGTGTCGACTCGGAATGGCCTAAATCCCAATCCCGAAAGTTTGAACATGTTGACTTGTAAATCAGCAGTCCTTAGCTCCAAGTCTTCATTCCCAGAATCTCACATTCCTAGACTCTACACTAGACTCTACAACGAAAGAACAGGGCCATACACTGGAACCAGAACCTCTCAATTGCAAAACTTTGGACCTCTGACTCCCACAAGCTTGAACCCCAGAACCCAGAGACTCCAAAACCCCTCAATTAAGGAATATACCGTAAATCATAGTAGGGATCCTATTACAATTTAAAGTATATTCCTTAACTAAGGGGTTTTGGAGTCTGTGAGAACTTCCCAAGGCCTTGAACGTCAACACGTCCTCGTTGAAAAAGAGAACAGCTAAAACCTGACACACCTGATCGCAGCGAGTTGGAGCAGGAGGCTTCATCTCGCATCGGTTTCGGGTCGAAGCCTGCATGTTCGGGGCAGCAAGAGCGGCACAAGATTGAGGATGAGAGCCATGTGTGGTCTGTCAGACTGACACATCGAGGGATGGGGGTGGAGAGCTGATCGATGGAAGGATCGATCAACTGCTGACTTGCCCTGGTTTCCACATTTCGGCTATGTGCCTCCTTGCAAAAGACAAGCCGGAAGATCAGAGACCCAAGGCAGTGCCACGGGTGCGTCCGGCTCGACAACGAAGGTCTCAACTCCCAAGCCCCCAATACTGGGAGGCCCAGGGGACTTAGTAAGTAGGTTATAAGTAGAGTTATAAGTACTCTAAATGGAGTTACCCTAATTATAACCTTACTTATAACTGGGCCTCTAAGTAGACGGCCCCCAAGCTTGCATTATACGTTTCTCTTTTGGGCAGCGGCATAGCCAGCAAAGGCCGGCGGAAGAACTGCCCACAAGCTCATCTCTCCTCAGAAACCAGGGAGAACCCCTCGGCCCAAACAGTAGGTTATACAGTTATACAGTTATACATGATCTATGACACATGATATATGATATAGATGATCTGCTGTCTGTTATGAACTACATCAGTGCTCAGACCAAACTGCTGTGGAGGCTTGGGCCTTCGGGATGAGAAAGAATATGGGCAGCACTATACCCCAAAGCTTCAAATTCCTCGTCCCAACCCTGCGGATTCGCCCTGAGGAGGCAGCCAAGTTCAGAAAGATCAGGCAGCAAAGCCTAAGTCGTGGGGCACCTATCCTACTAAGTTTCCGCGGGCCTAGGGCAACGTGGTCCCGATGCCCACAATCAGATTTGCTTCGATGTTGAGTGTTGCTGCTAGAAGACCACCGATTTGGGCAGCTAGGTCGATATAGCAGCCGAATCTCGAGAACTTGGGGTTTGCAGCACGGTGGAAAGAAATCGAGAAACCCATGCAGCCCAGAGCGACCTCGCTAGGTGAAACAACCGTGGATGTCAACCATAGCAGGATTGGCACACTCGTAGCAACTTACTCTTCGTCATTGCAATCATCTCTCACGCCGTGCATACTTTTCGCTGCCCTCCGCATCTTGAGGGTTTACTCGAAGTTTGGGGCTTCCTTCCTGTCCAGGATACATAATCAGGAAGCCCTTCTTTCGAACACATGCCCTCAGTGTTTCTGGACGATGTCGTTAGATTCTTAAGGCGCTATGGTGCTCTCCGTTTCACCACTTTGCTGCAGCACGCTTGGCAAACGTGGTTATGCAGAGCCTGTGGCTTAGGTACTGCGACGCAATTCGGTATCTGGACCTTGCAAAAACCTTTCAACCTTTTCGTGTGAACGGAGCTGCCGGCTACACTCTGGCCTCGGCAGCAGTTCCTGTGCTTGGCAGGTTCATGCCCGAACTGCTACATGCACTCATACCGAGCGTCTGCGAAAACCCGAACCGATTCCTTTCAGATGCTAGGGGCCCGTGCAAAGGGCTTCGGCTCACTGCCAGCCATGGAAGCGACCCACCATCTGAACACAGATGTCTTCAAGCATGGCTTGGGGCTTGGGCTGGGGATGGTCGCAGGATGAAAAACCCTTACTCGTATTGTTGTTGGCCCAGGCCGTCCTAACTGTACGTATAATTCTTCGACCATTGCACCTACCGCAAGCAATCGTATCTGCTACTTTTTCATTATCCGAGCCCCCAAGCTGAGCAAGAACGATGACACTTGCATCCGTTGTGAGGCCCTTTCGATAACGTCAAGCAGACTCATGCATTCAGGTGGCACGCACCTGACATAAATTGAGTAATCACTGCATTCTGTTCGAGAGCAGCGGGATGCCAACAGGCTGGGTCCCACTAATCAAGCTTATGGTCGTGTTCCGCGCCTGAAATTCCCAACTCATAATAAAACCAAAGACAATAACAATGCTCCGATGTGTTTTAATTGTTTTCATGCTCACCCTCATCAATAAACTTGTTCCATATTCTTATTGTTGCTGTTCTTATGCATGACTGTCTGTATATATATATACACACATGCATGCTTTCATACATGCATACATACTTATACGTGTATGTCTAAGTATGTGTATGTATGTATGTATGTATGCATGCATGTATGTATGTATGTATGTATGCGTGCATGCATCCATGGATGCATGCATGTATGTGTGCGTTTATATATATATATATGTATACACACACATGTGTGTGTGTATGCCTCTAACCTTTAGATATGCATACACATATGAACAAACACATAAGTATACATACCAAATCTGAATAAAACTACAAACGCAAGTAAATCAATAAATGAATCACTACACACATACATATAGAGCTTCAAATATATATATATATATAT
>CAJNDV010032181.1:0-10499 GCA_905221635.1 Symbiodinium sp. CCMP2456 | reverse complement strand
ACTGGGTCCCTAACTTCAGCACCCTTTTCCCGTGAGTTTTCTACAGTGGCAGTTGCATGCGATGCTCAGCTTTGTTCAGTAACAGCTCTGACGTTCGCGAGGCGGAAGAGCGAGTGTTGGTAAAATGTAGGGGCCTTAATAATCAGAGTAGGCTTTTGGGGCCCATTGTACTGTAAGCATGATAAGGAACCCCCAAAATAGTATTGGCAATTACTTACGCCCTATAGTACTCTATCTTCGGTCGTAAATGCTTCGCGAGAATGAGCGTCGATTCGAGACTGACCATCGTCAAAAGAACACAATCCACGGGTTGGGCTGAAGCTTCTCGGGGCTTCATGTCGATCAGAGTGTCGGGTGGCTTCATAACAGGCATCTGGATCGTGGACGTCGGTTTTGGGGATTTGCAGGGGCTCAGGTAAACCCTAAACCCTAAACCTCAGGTACCCAACCAACAGGCACGAAAGGTCTGGGCATGCAGCAACAAGAGCGAAGCAGCGGAGGTCTGGGCCTGTTCCATGCCGGGCTTTGGATCGCTCTCAACCTGGGCGCAGGGGAGTGGAGAGGGCGGGTGGTCTCTTTTAAGCTTGGCCGGGAGGCGGGGGAGGACCCTTCTAACCTGAAAAGAGCCATCTGTGACCCTACACCTGTGCTTTGGAATGAGGAGGGAGTTCAGGGACGAAGCCTTGCAAAACCGAGCGCTTCCGGGCTTCGGGTGTGAGTTCTCGCTTCCTGGGCTTTGCTTAAAGGGCTCCCCCTCTTTGAAGGCCTTAGACAAAAAGCGCCTGCTTCTCGAGCCATTGTCGGATTCGAGGCTTGACTCCAAGCTTTAAGGTCCGGACAAGCGCACGAAACGCTCTAATACTCGCTACATCCGAAGCATGCACCCAATGCTCGAACCCAAACAACTCAAAGCCTCCAGACAAAGACCCTGAAACCCAAAACCAGTAAGCCAGAGTCGACTCGACCTGGAAACCAAAAGCCAATCGTAGACCCCCCCAGAAGAATAACCCTAATAACTTCTGAACCGAGCCGGGAAGCGAGTTGATCCATGCACTGGTACGCACCAGAGTAGCACAGGAAGGGGCGTAGAACCTCACAGTCGGGCTCCCTCCACCGAAGAATCTGCAAAGCTACGGCTAAGTTCAAAGCAGAAGGTAGCAGCGCTGCGCCAGAAGAGATCCTACATAAATGGCTTCCCAGAGGCTCCCAAACCCCTTAATTACGGAATATACCTTAAATCATATTAGGGATCCCATTATATTTAAAGGTACATTCCTCAATTAAGGGGTTTTGGAGTCTCTGGGTTCTGAGCTCCTGGAGCTTGAAGGAGTGCAGGGTCTCAGCTCCGTGGACTTCGGATCGAGAGTATGCCACGAGCACCCAGGCCAAAGGCACCGGAGAAGCGAGAAGCCGAGGGATCACAGAGAGGAAACCCAAATTTGAAATCCCGAACGAGTCAGGCCCCTTCCACCTCTTACGCCCTCGAACGTAGCTTAGTCGATCTCCGACAGCGCATGCCAAAATGCAGCTCACAGCAAATCGCATCTGTATTTCGTACTATGCGTATATATATACATATATATATATATATATATATATATATTTGCACATACAGACATGTGTACATCATATGTGTGCATATATATATATATATAAGCGGATGCACCATGCTCGAAGCCTCATGCTTCCTCGAAAAAGGATTTACTCGGATGGACACCAGCGAAATGGAAAGAATTTTCAGCACGTGCGAATAAACAAGCAGAGTGACGGTGAAGCCTGCAACAGCATGAGGGTGGCTTCGGCAACGATTGTATCAAGTTCTTGGCACGTCTGGAAGCCACATTCCGGCGACCTTTTCTAACAAATTGGGACTTGAAACACTGTACACACCAGAAATGGTGAGCAGCCTGAGCTCAAGAAAAGTAGCCCCAAACCTTCGAACACCAGGACTGCCTCGTGGATGTGCTTTAGGAGGGGCTCTGTGACCTTGGGCGGATGCCGTCACTGAGAAAAGGGCAAGGCCTCTGGGTTTGTGCCGGGACGCTCTGCCTAGCATGTCACCTCAGTTGAAGCGTAACACAATGTGGCATCGTGCTACTGTTGTTACGCGGGGAGTGTGAGTGCGTGTTTGTGTTTGTGTTTGTGTGTGTGACATATATTCAGGCCTGATAGTGTGAGGTATACTCCCGAAATCAAAGGGTTGTCAGGGCTCCTTGAAATGAACCCGCCAGCTTCCCGAGAACCGGGCGCGTGGAGGAAGCTGGCTCAAGTCCTGACAATGTCTGGGATGGATGGAGGAGAGTCCTGACCTTATCAAGCTCTTCAAGGCACTGGACAAGAGTATCCACTCTGAAAAGCAGTCCCTGGTCTATGATGCTACTTGCCACTGCTACTCCTGCTGCCCCTGCCAGCGTTGCTGCGGGGTCTGATTAGGAGGATGGAGACGGGTGACGGTTGAGAGTGTCCGGCGTGGCAATACACAATAGCGATGGTCGATGGCATTGATTGGTCTAGGGGTGATGCTTTGCACCCCTAACACGAAAGGATAAGGACTTGCGACTGTCGGGTAGATAGGGCTTGCCACCGCAGGGCCTTAGCGCGTAGCCTTCAGGTTCGAGGCTTGGAGTCTTCAAACTTTGACTGCTTCCACTTAGTGCAGGATCGACCCAGTAAAGCCCGGCAATCTGCGAAGAGACTAGGGGCTATTTCTGTATAGCCAGAGGAGGCTTTACGTCCAGGGCAAGGCATGAAGACAGTTTGAGCCTCGAAATGCCACAACCTTCGCCTCTTCAAGCTCCTCAGCTGAACCCTAGCCGCCCTAGCCGAAGGCGAGGAGACACCACAAGCACCGCCACACGGCGCACGGCTCCGGCCTTGGACTTCGCGACGTAGAGCGAGCAAGCCTGACCGGATAACAGATGTGGGCTCTGGCGTTTGATCGCTCCTTGGAGGTTGTACCCGTGCTCCATAAGGATAATATTAAACCACTGCTGGAGCCTCCGAAGACACCGTCGCTGTGAATTGCTCCTGCATCAGCGGAGAGGCTTAGGATTTTTGTGGTCTTCTTGAGCTACGAAGCAAGCGCTGATCTTGGTTGTGCGGATCCGCAAATCCCAAGGCACAAGCGTCAGACGAAGCAGGAGGCCCGCCGGCCTAGAAGATCCTAGACTAGACACAACCTCCAGTTCCGTAGCCATGAGCCCCTCAGCTCCAAGACCCCCAAAGCCGAAAGCCTACGTCGAGACATTACACGCCCTCTCTCAAACAGAGCGCGACAGCAGGACCGAGACATCACCTCCAGCTGCCCCTGGAGACCCTGTAGATCTTCAAGGAGCCATCGTTGACCCCATTTAGGGCCCCCAAATGCCCCTCAGCCCTAAACCCTGATAGTAGCCCTCATAGAACCTTTAAGGGACCCTTTAAAGGAACCCCAAACCCAAACCCCCATGGGGGTTTCCGAAAGTAGGGGACACTAATGTAGTACCCTAAATAGTAGGATCCCTATAAAAGGACCCGAAAATAAGGTACCCCTTATTTCCGGAAACTTCCCATTTAGGGCCCCCCAAAGGGCCCTTTAAGCGGTCCGGAAACTTCAGGCCGAGGGTGGTCAGCGAGCAGTAGATTGAACCCGGCCCGAGCCTCGATGCTAATCTAGGGGCCTTACTATATACTTAGAATAGGGTTTCATAGGGTTCCTTTAAAGGGTTCCTTTAAGGATTCTACAAGGGCTAGGAGGGTTCTTTCGGAGATGGAAAGTTGAGAGGTTTCATAAACTTGATGGGGTACTCATACAGGAAATAGCACAAGTAGTTTAAGGCAGGTGCAGAAGGCGATTTCTAACCTCAGATGAACCTCGCCGTTCAATGGACCAAGCGTGTTCCCTGTTTTTTACCTATTGCTCTGGGTTTTCTCAGGGTGCTTCGCGTAAGAAACGAACCTGCGAGACCCCAAGCTCGTCAGACAGAAATGAAGTCTTTGGGCCAAAGCCCTAACCTGGGAAGACTTTGAGAACTCGAAACAAAACGCTCCCTGTCACGACCGTACTTGCACTGATTCCCATGCCCCGACCCTGGGCCCAGACTTTCCGAAGGGTACATCGCGCTGGGGCCGTGCATCTCGGTACGTGAGCTCCTGGCTGAAGGAACCTGGGCACTTGGTGGGCCCCGGCCCCGGCCTGCGACCCCATGGGCCCTTGGGGCCCCTCACTGCAATCGAGACCACGCGTGAAAAACCCAGCGAGCTCAAGGATGAGGTCTTGGTCTATATCACGCAGGACGTCGTCACGAGCAGCTTCAATCACCGGCAAGGCCGACCACTGAGCCGACAGCCAAGCTATGAACCCCTACCCCCACACGCAATACCGATGCAGAGAGGCCCAAGCCCTACGCAAGGCTCAACTTTGAGCTCCAAAACGGCTGACGCCAGAAACACCGAAACGTCGAGGGGCGTCGACGGCTCTTGCGGCTGACACTGATGTGACCTCGTCGGGGCCCGGCTGTTTTGAGTAGGTAGAGGCGAGAACGGGCTCTGTGTTTATGGTGTTCGAGACTTTGCGCACGGCTCGGGTCTTCAAGTCTAAGTGAGAAATAGCGAGGATGCACATTTCACAACCCCGCTGACTACAGGATTTCCCAGGTGCCCAAGAATGCAGGGTCCTGGAGACAGTCGCATAGCAGGTTAGTGAAAGTTCAGACATTTGCGCTGACCTCTTCGGTGCAAGTCCCATTTTCTTCGTGTTGTCTTCTTCAGGGACATCCTACTTGGAGGTTCATGGGTAGTTAGAAGTGGGGTTCTAAGTAGGGCTATACTTATACTCCATATTAGGGGACTTATAACCCCACTTATCCTCTAAACCCTAAACCCTATAGAACCCTTAAAGGAACCCCATAACCCCACTTATAACTACCCAATGAAGCTCCAAGTAACTCAAAGTGCTACCCCGAAGGGCGGAGCCGACAAAGTCAAACAACACCGTGGGTTTAAGGGCTCTGGTAAGCTCCCAGAGACTCCAAAGCCCCTTAATTAAGGAATATACCTTAAATTATAATAGGATCCCTAATAATATGATTTAAGGTATATTCCTTAATCAAGTCGTTTTGGAGTCTCTGGGCTTTGATGACTGGATCACCGAAGATCTGACAATCTCAGCCGCAAAATTCAACCACAGCTCTGCACTGATACCTCTTGGATTCCTACCTAACGACCCACCTTGAGGCCTTGAAGGTAGGCTCAGAATCTTGTGACGGGTTCATGTGGGAGTTTCCGAAAATAGGGGACCCTAATATAGTACCCTAAATAAAAGGATCCCTATTACAAGGACCCCAAAATAGGGTACCCTAATTGTCGGAAACACCCATGTGAGTTTTGAGACCCGCGCCAGATCTCACGATGAAGATGACTGGCTCCTGGGCATGCCCAAAGCATCCGAAATCCAAAGACCAAGCTTCCCCTAAACCACGAAAAACCCCTAGAGCCCTACACCCTTTAGAGCCCTAAACCCCTGGAGCCCTACACCCTTTAGAGCCCTAAACCCCAAAACCCCTAAACCCCTCAAAGGCCCAAGAGATCCCGGCGCTCTTTACTTTACACGTTTTAAAGGATCTGCTTTCGTTTTTCTCCGCTTTTCCCCACCTTGACAGGCAGGACTTGCGAAGCGCTGATTTTTGCTTGGAGGTTCATGGGCAGTCCCCTAACATGGGTTATAAGTATAGTTACCCTACTTATAACCCCACGTATAACTACCCATGAACCTCCAAGTGGGACACACCGGGAAGGCAGGTCCCCTGCAGAAAGAATCAAAGGCACCTCCGAACCCTGAGCCCGAAGCACCTTTATAGGGTTTATGGTTTAGGGTTTAGGGGTTTAGGGTTTAGGGGTTAGGGTACGCCAAAAGTTCAAAACAAACCATTCCAAAGTCCGAGCTGCTCAATGTGCTAAACTGGCTGGTTACTGGACATCTGCATCTCTTCTGGGCTTGTAGCATCGGGGAAAAGCTTTGACCGGAGCAAAATCTGTGCAGGGCTTCAGGATTGGCTTCGCGATTGCAAGAACGTGACTAGGCAGTTCGGCAACCCTGTGGGACAAAGCATGCACTCTTCGGTTTGAGAGTTATGTCATAACAGGAACCCAGAATTGCATCTAGGATTTACAAAAATCTGAGGAGGCTGGGAAAGTAGGGTGCGGAAAAGGCTGAAAGATGCCCGGGTTAGGGACTACTAATATGCTGCTGCTTGTTCAAGCGACTTCCATACCTTGCGGCACCGTGCAGGTTTCAAGTTTGCAGTCCTTTGGTGGCAGGATGTGGATGCTTCGAAAGATTTTCAAATCCCAAACCTAAGAATTGGCCTAGAACCGCCGCCGATGCTACCGAAGCGTTGAGGCTTCAGTCGGGATTTGGCAAAGGCCGGGAGTTTAGGACACACTACTGGCTTGCTGTTCAGGAAGTTAAGTTACCATAACAAGGAAACCCTATTGTTTACTATATATCCACCGTATGGTAACTTAAATTAAGTTCCTTAACAGCAACCCAGAATATCTAAGGGAGCAGGCGTAGACTCGAAATCTCAGGTTTGTGAGGTTTGAGGCATCGGATGTGATACCCGAGAGCCCGCACGTACAAATGTTCCCTCCAATTTCTTCAATTGACACTCTGTTGAGTCTTGACTCTACTGGTATACTAGCACAGCAATATTGGCTACTTCTAGGCTTCATTGTGGTGATCAGTGCCGAGCCGAGATTCATGTTGCTGTCCCTCCTGGAGCAGCACATGCCTCGGCTACGCAGGACTCGAGGTGTTGGGCCTTGAGAGAAGAAGGTGTAGGCTCGCTAGAGACTCCAAAACCCCTTAATTACGGAATATCACCTAAATTATAATAAGATCCCTAATATGATTAAAGGTATATTCCTTAATTGAGCGGTTTTGGAGTCTCTGGCTCTCTCTGCCTCACAGCAGCAGCTAAGCGCTGGTAAGCTGCTCCTACATTCGCAACCCTTGTGCTAAATTGAGAGCCTGTGGTTCAGTTCGGACCTTCGGGTTTAGAGTCGATTAAGTCCTAAAGGCAAAAAAACCACAAAACTCTTGGCCCCCGGTCCGGACTTCGAGCCCCAAGTCTTCCTGTGTTCTAGCTCCCCAGAGACTCCAACACCCCTTCATTCATTAAGGAATATACCTTAAATTATAATAGGATCCCTAATATGATTTAAGGTATATTCCTTAATTAAGGTGTTTTGGAGTCTCTGGGTCAAGTTCCTTCAGAGCTCAGGATCTCAGACCTTGCAGGCGTGTGGCTTGGAGATGTTCATGCTGTTTCAGAGCCCAGCTTGGGAGGCTTAGGGTTCGGGAAGTGAGGATATCCCCGGGAGTAACTATCATCATCCTTTGAGTAACCCGTATCGCAACCCTTCTAGAAAGCCTCCATCAACTCTAGATAGACCCCTAGACCCGAAAACCCCTAGACCCTAAACCCTAAGACCCCTAAGACCCCTAAACCCTAAACCCTAAACCCTGAACCCTAAGACCCCTAAACCCTAAGACCCCCAAACACCCCCAAACCCTAAACCCCTAACCCCCAAACCCCCTAAGACCCCTAAAGCCCTGAAGAGTCGAATGGCCCAGGCTTGTAGTCTTCCTCCCGGAATCGGTCGACAGGATGCACCGTTTGCTTGACATTCCTCTCCCAGCCGGGATGCTTGGCTTTGGGGTTTGGGGGCTTTGGGGGTTTGGGGTTTTGGGTTTTGGCTTTACGGCTTGGGGTTTAGGGCCTAGGGTTTAGGGATTAGGGCGGTTTAGGGTCTAGGTGCAGTCTCGTGCGCCCAGAAATTCCGTGCCCTGAAGCGAGAACTCGCGCCCACAGCACTGCGAACCAGGTCACAACACCTGACGTTCTCTACCCAACGTCTACTCTATCGAGGATCCAAAGCCTCGACCCTGAACTCCCAGTGACTGTAAAGCTTGTGGAAGCTTCGGGGTGAATCCTGAACCTCGACCACCGAACCAGCTTCCTGGCGATTTGTTCTTTGGGGATTCTTAGGTGGGCTTGGCGCACGACAGCCTGCATCAACTGTAAGCCTCAATGTGCGAGGTCCTACATGGGTCAAACCTGCCCGTGGCCCTTTCGTCCTGGATTTGCCACCCAGCGTGCGCTCAGGCTTCTTGATGGGATTCCTGCGTGCTGGAGCTGTTTTTCTTGTTCTGGAATGTTCACCCCATAATTTGAAAGCTTCGGGGTTTCTACCGAATCCGCCTCGAGCTATGGCAGGCCAAATCACCAGCTGCACAGGAAGCGCGAGCTGTGCGAACTTCTTGACTGTATCATCTTAGGACAAATTGTGACAATTAGCCCCGGTGACAACAGCTCGGGAAGAAGTACTAAGATTTGCGGTCGCTACTCTGGACGCTGGTTCGTGCTCCACTTCAAGAGCAATGTGGAGACGCATGCGTCACCTGCAGCTTTGTTCGGGGGCCAACACCAACAGCTCAAGAAACATCCGATCTGAGTCCCTCAGTTTTGCACCCCAGTGACGCCCGATCTAAGCAGCGAACCCAAGCTCTGCCCAAGCTCCCCAAACTGTGCTGCGAGCGAAAAGGCCCCTGTCCCTAAAGCCGGGCACCCCAGGCACTTTCAGGGCTGTGCTTTCGCCTCAGGGTCTCCATCTGGAAGCCGGCGATTCGGCTGATGAAGTAGAGCCGCTTCCTCCAGGGTCTTTGGAGCACCAGAGCACTTCGAAGCTAGCCACACGGCATGCACGTATTCCAGTTCCCTGATTATAGACTGCTTCCCTCAACCCCCGCTAAGGATCCATTTTCCATGTCGCAAGGCGCAAACACTGGCACGGGCTTTTTCTGTTTCTGAGTCGGCTACTGCCTTGTGGTATTGCCGTATCCCATGTTTAAAGGGCAATGTCTTTCTGCTACTTGCAAGCAAAGTCCTGGCAAGAAGGCCGACAGTTCAGAGCGCGAGCTCTCGCGGGCAAAGTCTCTAGTCTGAGCACCCGTTGAAGCGTAAGCCTTAGCCACGAAGCCCTGAACCACAACCCCAACACCGAAGTGCTGAACATCTTGGAACCCGAGAGCACGCTGCCATCCCGTGGGTACTGATTTCCAGACTCTCGCTCGGATTTCGGTCGTGTTGCGTCGGATACGGTGTTTTGGGCTGTCCTGTAAGCATCGGCGCTGATGCTCTCAGAGAACCATTTCTGAAAGGCGGATCTCCTGAGCGGGGCTTGGCTCTCTGGCTTCCCCTTTGACTGCAACAAGGAGTTTCCTTCGTGGTTCAGCCTTGGCTATGCTTCCGAAGAATTTTCCCACGGCTCCTACAGCTTAGACGTTTACAGATCACGTTGCACTCAACAGCAGCATTCAAGAACAGCCTGAACTTCACCAAAAACGCCGCGAGGATCCTCACTGCAACACTCAGTGTGCGAAGCCTGAAGTCCCATATGCCATGCGCATTAGTGGAATGCCAGAACCCAACTCGTGAAGCAACGGCTGGGCCGAGGCACCGGATGACAACAAACGTACATTTCGACTCGCAGCCTTGGTCTTCCCACTCTCGGGCGACGAGTTGGAGAGAAGCTGGTGGGGGCCAAGAAAAAATACACCAAGCGACGAGACGACTCGAAGATGTGAACGAGATGCAGCAGAAAGCAAGCTGTGCGTGAGAGATTGGGGGAGACGGAACTTCAGAGCGAGAGAAAAAGAGAGCAACACATCGGTTGACAGACTCGCCAGCACGAACAACAGGGCAACCAGAAGAGCTTTACCGAGTGAACAGGTAAGGAATATATCAAGTCCAAGCTTGGGAGGGGAACCCGGGACCAGAGCGCGAGAGAGAAGAAGAGTGGGGGAAGCCGCGAAGAGTTCAGCCATGCCTTAGAACACCAGAAGTGCACCTAAACTTCCGGCAGCCAAGATGCGGATGGAAGCACCTCGCCTGCAAGTCGCTATGAAAGCCACCCGTAGAGCTCGTGTTTGAGAAATTTGGAGTTTTGAAAAAGCCCAGCATCTCAAGGTATCGTGGGCTTGCATGCATCTGGGCTTCGATGTCTGCAGACTCTTCATTACTCGACACCTGTTCCTCAAGCAGGGTCATAATTTAATCGGGATCCCAATATTAAGATCCTCAAGGAAGTTGAAGGGGGCTTTGAGGTTTTGGAGCCTTCGGCTCCGCCCCCAGCTGATTCGGCAAACGGCGCTTCAAAGCCGAAGCCAGCAAATCAAATACAACTTTGGTGCTACATTGCGAGCCAACGGGGTACCCAAAAGGCAGAAACGGAGCCTGTGTCCTGTGTGAGGGCTGCTAGGCTCCACCCTCCTCTCCCGAAAATGATACCACCTCTATGCCCCTCCCGGGCGAATCGACCGTACTTAGAGGATCATGGGACTTAGTAAGTAAAGTTATAAGTACCCTACTTGGGGTTATACTTATAGTTACCTTATTTATAACCCTAGTTACTAAGTCCCATGATCCTCCAAGTATAAACCCCTAAACCCTAAACCC
>CAJNDV010032180.1:7045-18106 GCA_905221635.1 Symbiodinium sp. CCMP2456 | reverse complement strand
TGTGTGTCTATATATATAATACATTTTCAGTGTTATGTCTATACCTAGTCCTGTATCTGCATGTTCATTCCAACCTTCCTCAACCCTAAAGCTAAGAAACTAAAGCCTAATCTTCTAAACCCTCTGAACTCCCAAACCCTTAAGAAGCTAAACCCTAAACTTCTAAACCTCTATGTAAAAACCCAAAGCCAAGACCCCTAGGGATTTGGACTTAGGGTCCTAGGGCTCCAGCTTTGGGGTTCTAGGGTTTAGGGGGTTTAGGGTTTGGGGGTTTAGGGTTTTGGGGCTTAGGGGTTTGGGAGTTCAGGGTTTAAGGTTTAGGGGTTTGGGGGGGCTTAGAGCTTAGGGTTTAGGGGTTTGGGGGTTTAGGGTTTAAGGTTTAGGGTTTAGGGTTTCGGGTTTAGGGTTTCGGGTTTAGGGTTTGGGGTATAGGTTTAGGGCTCCCCCGCGAAAGCGTCACAAAACGGCCCAAGGCACTTAAAACCCTAAACCCTAAACCCTAAACCCTAAACCCTAAACCCTAAACCCTGAACCCTAAAACCCAAGGCACTTTGAATTCCCTGGATGTCGATGAGCTTCTCTCTGACGGCCGTGCTGTCTCCACCAGACACGGGGTCGCCTGAAACCGGTTTAGGGTTTAGGGTTTAGGGTTTCGGCTCGGAGCTTCGGTTACTCGGGCCTTGGTGGGTTCGGGATTAAGGTTTTGGGTTTAAGGTTTAGGGTTCAGGGTATCAGGGTTAAGGGTTTGAGGGTTGAGGGTAATAGTGTTTAGGGCAGTTTAGGGTTTAGGGTATGAGGGTTTAGGGTTTAAGGTTTAGAGTTTTCGACCCCTAAAGCCTCAAGCCCTCAACCACCAAAAGACTCCAAGCCCTAAACCCTGAACTTGCTATCGGCTAAAGCCCTCAATAGGCGGGAGGAAAGTATGTATCAAAAGATCGCCTGTTTGGGATGGATAGACAGATAGATAGCTAGGTTATGGAGCTAGATAGATAGGTAGACTAATGCTTGGCTGACTTCTGAACCCCTCCTAAAAGTTAAACTTTAAGCTCCCTTATTATAGTTCATATGGAAGCCCAAGAAGTTAAAGTCCTAAGAGCCAACCAACAGAACGCCAAGAATAGAGCGTTAGATAAACAGCCCTGAACCCTAAACCCTAAACCCTGGAGATCCCCCGGCCATTCCCATGCCAAGCTGCCCCATGTCACCACAGATCCATCGACTTTGATCCCAGCGAAGGCGCGCAGGGTGGCCTGCAGCCCTAAACCCTAAACTCGGGTTTAGGGTTTAGGGTTTAGGGTTTATGGGTTTAGGGTTTAGGGTATAGGGGTTTAGGGTTTAGGGTTTAGGGTTTAGGGTTAGGGTTTAGGATTTAAACCGCTAACCCCCGAGCCCTAAACCCTTTAACCGTAACCATGAACACGAAACCCGGAAGCAACAAATAAAAAGCTTGAGATGAATGTCATGAATGTCAGTTGTGTAAGGAAGCCGAAGAAGAATTCACGGTTGTTCTATACAACGAATTCCTTAAGTGCTGGCGGAGTCTTTTGAATCGAGGAATATACCAGTTCATTAACAGAAACCCGGTGTCATTGACTCTAGGACACATTTCTTGGGTGCAAGCCCCAAAACCCATTTTTTCGTTGAGGTCGTTTTCTCCTAGAGAAACTTACAGGCCTTCCCCCGTGGGCAACTAGTTCCGGAATTAAGGTGGAAACCCCCGAACCCTAAACCCTAAATCCTAAACTCCCCGACAACCGAGCCT
This sequence comes from Symbiodinium sp. CCMP2456, assembly GCA_905221635.1. NCBI lineage: Eukaryota > Dinophyceae > Suessiales > Symbiodiniaceae > Symbiodinium > Symbiodinium sp. CCMP2456. Next base: position 16,344 of record CAJNDV010032180.1, on the reverse strand, counting down.
CGATCTTTTGAACGTTCAGAAGTTGTGAGCGCACCTGGCATGAGGTGTACCCAAAGACTCCAATATCCCTTAATTAAGGAAGAAACCTTAAATTATAGTAGGAACCCTAATAAGTTTTAAGGTATATTCCTTAACTAAGGGATATTGGAGTCTCTGGGTATTTGGGTGTTTCGGGGCCTTGAGGTTTTTAATAATGTGGGGGCCTTGATGATTAGAATAGGGTTTTGAGTTTTGGGCTCCTTTGTAGTTCTAGTATGAATATGTTAAATTAGGAACCCTGATGAGGAAAATTCTTATTAAAGTATTTCGGCTTCTATATTAGGGCTTTGGGCTGTGGGTTGCGGTTTGGGGTCCAGGGCCCAGGGCTTCGGGGATGCAGCGGATCTTGTTGGGCTTCACGAATTCAAGGCTTTGTCGGTATTTTGCGTGTTATATGGGGGCCTTAACAACCTTTATGCTAGAATTATAATAAGGAGCCACCAAAATAGTGTGGGTACTTATTTAGGCCCCTACATTAGGGTTTATGAGGCTGGCAGGCTTACGCTGCATAGGTTCGACACATTAATCCCTGTAAGCCGAACTACCAGCAAGAAGTAGGCTTCTGCCCTGCCCTTAGATCCTGGGACATACATACATAAGCCCCGCCCCTATGACCAGAGCACAAACACGCATGTCCAGGGACCCAGAGCGCATAAACGCAATCGAAAGCTCCAACACCAAAGTGTGAGAGCCTTCGATTCAGGGCAAGCGAGCCCTGATACCCCTCAACCCTAAACCCTTCATGAGGGGTCGCTGACCCAAGGATACTAAGGGGCCTTAGGAGTCGCCGAACATTCTTGAAGAACGTTGAGGGATCTGCGCTGTTTCGGAAGGAACCTTTTTAGGAGGTACTGCAAGTGAAGGATGTGGAAGGACGTGGGGCTTTAATAGCCTGAGGTTTGGGGCTTTTTGGGGCTTTGGCTTTAGGGTTTAGTGTTTGGGAATCAGGATTTAAGGTTTCGGGTTTAGGATTTAGGGTTTGGGATTCAGGATTTAGGCTCTAGGAATGAGGGATGGAGTGGGGCATAGCAAGCTTCGTGTCCGTTTGAGCTTAGGCTGACCGAAGCGGAGCCGGCGAAACCTTGCTACTGTCGCCACCGTGGCGCACACTGCCCCAGGTCACCTTTCGCTGTTGCAATCTGTCGGTGCTGGGTCTGCGTTTAGGGTTTAGGGTTTAGGGTTTAGGGTTTAGGGTTTAGGGTCCTAGCCACCCAACGCCCCGAAAACAACAACCAATGTGCCAGGACCACGGTAAACTCGAAACCCGACAACAAGAACTACACCCCTTCCCCGTTCCGAAACCATCGAAGAATCAAAGGAACTCAGGCGAAATGCTCCATCATACAGCACCTACCCAATAACCTACATACCTCAAGATCTGTGAGACCTAGGCACCCTGTTGCCTAATTAGTATACAGCTTTCCCAAATACGGAGTCCCCGATATAAGGTAGTACAATGCGGCCTGGTAGAAATTTGGGCTTCGTTCGCTCGGGTGATGCAATGTAGGGTCCTGGAACCCAAAATTACTTCAAGCACTTGAAAAAGTTTGGGGGTACATCTACAGGTACTTACAACAGAGCAGTCTTCCCAAAAGCCCTTGCCCTAAGCCCTAAAAGCCCTACCCAAAAATCCGATAGTAAACTCCGAGACCCACAGAAAGCAATACTAACTACGGCTGTCGTCGGATCACAACTCGCCCGCCGCGGGTGATCGCAGCAAAAGCTGCAAGAGTCGCCTCAAGACAATGGTATTAGTAACAACAGTAATGATAGTAACAAATAGCAAGAATAGTAACAAACAATGGTAGCAATAGCAACAATACTAATTGTAGTGGTAATAAGAATAGTAATAGTTCAAAGCATGTGGGAGGCTTTCGTTTGGGATGTAGGGTTCAAGGGCTCGTTCGTTTGAGATTTAGGGCTGAAGGAATTCAGTGCTTAAGCATTCGGTTCAAAATGGTCTAGGCCACGGCTTCATGGTGTCTGTCTAGCCTAGAGCCCAACGGCCACTACAAACTCTGCAAACCAATGAGTCTTACTAAGGGCTTGGCCTTTGCTTGGCTTTGAGTGCCCTGGCTCACAATAGGGCTGTGTCATCAACTGTCGTAGGATTTTCTGCTTGTCTGTGCGCATAAAGACATACATGCATACACAAAAATGTAAGGTCATGAACAGCTAACACAAACACTTGAAACACACGCCCGCGCCAACCTGAGAAGCGAGCCGAGCCCAAAGGGGGTCTATGTAGGGGAAACCCTATAAACCCTAAACCCTAAACCTCAAACCCTAAACCCTAAACCCTATAAACCCTAAACCCTAAAGCCTCGAAGCCGCAAGCTGATACGCATCTACTCTGCAGGCACATGGTCCCGTAAACCTCTTCCCAGACAACCCCACGTACCTGCATGAGGTGTAGGGTTTAGGTTTTAGGGTTTAGGTTTTAGGGTTTAGGGCTTAGGGGAAACCGCGAATCACACCTCCTAAGCCGGAAACCCTAATTTTTTGGTGTAGGCGCCCTGAGTCCGATGGGATGGAAGCGACAGTCGTGTTCCTCTACATGTCCATAGTGTCATGATACAGGAGAATATTCCAAACCGCGTACCACAACCCTGCACCAAGTCCCTAATTAAGCCCCCGTACACCCTGGGAGAAACCCTAATGCACCAAAGCCTTAAAGCCAAAGCCCTGAAGACCAAACGGAAAACCGAAACCCTGAAGCCCAAAAGCCCAAGCCCAAAAACTCTTCTCCCAGTCGCGTGGATGCGTTGTACTCCCACCAACTCGGCAGCAACCTGAGTTCTTGCCAACGAACCTACTTTAAGTTACCATCATCAGGAGACCCCATTTGCTACTATCGATCCCTTTTTACGGCACCCTGCACCCTAAACCCCTAAGCCCCTAGAGTCTAAACCCCAAAACCCCAATCCAAAACCCGAAACCCTAATCCCCAAAATCCTAAACTCGAAACCCTCAGTTGCTTGAAAACAAAATCCCAGCGACGCTGCTGCAGTCGCCACCTTCCTGAGGATGGCCCCATGTGACGACCTGTGGATTTCTGCACTCGAAGCTTCTGGGAAGGCTTTGTTTTTCGTAAACTAAACCCTTAACCCTTTAACACTTCTTTAAACGAGGTGTTAAAGTCTACGAGCCAAACCCCAACTCCTAAGTCTAAACCCTGAGCCTGCAACCCCCAAACCCTAAATCCTAAACCCGAAAGCCTAAACCCCAAATCCTAAACTGTGTACTGGCATGTCAGATTTGACCTCAACCCACACAAGCTTCTACGAATTTCTTGAACCCGCAAATCCAAAGACCTATCCAATCATCCCAGCGGGCCTAGTCGCTTTTTGTGTCTTGTAGCATGTCCCACGTATGTTATATGGTAAAAAGCAGTATATCACAGCATGCTATGGTAGATTATAGCATGTTGTGGTAGAGTATAGTAGATTATGGTTGGGCTTTCAATCTAACTCTTGATAATTTATTACAGAGCCAATATTACACTAAGAATGTTCCTTACAAAACCGTACGTGTATGATTCAAGGCATATCGCTCAATTGAGGGGTTTTGGGCGGGCAGAGTCGGCCAAGATGCAGTGCCATCCGCGCGAATCCCCGCAAAGGCCGTGCCGTGGCTGTGGCATTGGATGCAGTGGCCCGGCTCGCTGACCTGGGCTTCATGGGTTCGTAGGGGGGCAGGATTTAGGGATTGGGTTTTGTGCTTTGGGGGTTCAGGGTTTGGGTTTTAGAGGCTTAACGGGCTCAGGGGCATAAAAGGTTCCAGAAGGATTTTAAGGGGGCTGTTCGGCAGCTCAGTGGGGCTTTATTTATAGGGTTTTGGGGGCTTTCCAGGGATTCTATGGGGACCTTTGCCAAAATCTTCTCCTAAAGTATCAGACTAGGAATCTTTGAAGAAAGTTAAATAGAATCTTTGAAGAAACCCCAAGTAGAGATCCCAGTGGCTATAGCGTTGACAAGATCTCCATCCGCCAAGTCCAGATCGCCCAGCTTGGCATTGCCCTTCCTCGGAACAAGGCGGGGGCTTGGCGGTGTAGGGTTTAGGGTTTAGGGTTTAGGGTTTAGGGTCTACCTTAACCGATGGCCCCACAAGATCTACACAGATTCTACACGAAGCTTCATAAAATAGCCTCTAAGCAGCTAAGCAAGATCAAACCGATGAGCGATGGTAGGTGGCAGTAGGCTTCTCCAGGTGGTCCTGTGTTCACACTTCCTGCAGGATTCTCCCTAACGTAGGGGCCTTAATCATTGGAATAGGGTTTTGGGATATATTCCATTATAGTTATAATAAAGTACCCCCCTAAAATAGTATAGGTAATTATTAAGATAGGGTTTAGGGTTTAAGGCTTAGGGCTTAAGGCCCCTATAGCAACCCCTAAGCGATTTAGGCAAGGAGGCCCTGAGAATATTGTCTCCTGGAGCCCTCCTCCACAAAACGAGTGCGCGAAGTCCAAAGACCTAAACAATACCAGCAAACCCTAAACCCTACCAGCAAACCCTAAACCCTACCAGCAAACCCTAAACCCTATACTTATCATGCCAAACATCCTGCCCGAGGCGTTAAACCCTAAACCCTGAACTCCTGCATCCCCCTGATTCCCTCTGCCGTAATGCGCCGACAAATCCGCAAAAAACACCACACTGAAAGCCTTTTTGCGGGGCCAGGTTCGGATTAAGGTGCATAAGGGTTCCTTTAAGGGTTCTATAAGGATACTAAAGGGTTCTATGAGGATACTACAAGGGTTCTATAAGGATACTACAAGGATACTATACGGATACTATAAGGGTTCTATAAGGATACCACAAGGGTTCTCTAATGGGCTCCTTTAAGGGATTATGCACAGGCTCAGGGCGGGTTTTAAGTTTAAAGGTGCAGGGTTCAGGGTTGTTTCGGAGCTTCAATACTGACATTAAGGTTCCGAGGTCTGTTTGCAAATTACAAGAGAAGGAGCTCTCAGGAAGAAAGTATTACAGATACTGTTGATGATATAAATCCTGCATTACCTTTTAGGATCCGAAACTACGGGAATTATGGTATAATCCTTATCATGAGTGATGCAGGATTTATATCATCAGCCCTAGAGTTCTGGTTCTGACCCCTAAGTTACTACAGCCGCCACTCAAAGTAGTCCCTATATGGGTACTTTTGGGCCAATGTATATACTATATGAATACATGGACCCTTAGGGCACTACAGCCGCCACTCAAAGGACAAGGAGCAGGCAAAGCCCAGCTGAGGAGACGAGGCTCTCGATGCGGATGCTCAGCTGGAGCCTGGATCTTTGACATGTCGGGGGCCATGCCGGGATGTCTGAATTTAGGGTTTAGGGTTTAGGGTTTAGGGCTTAGGGATGTCTGAATTTAGGGTTTAGGGTTTAGGGTTTAGGGCTTAGGGATGTCTGAATTTAGGGCTTCCCTGTCGCTCCCAAATCTACTTCTTTAGGGGTAGTATTGATTAATCTATACTATTAGCAGTATTATTGCCATAAGGATGACTAGTCTGATTGTTACTGTTAGTTGTATTACCATGGTTACCATTGATAGGTTGTACTATGCCCTGATATTCGGTCCTCTAAAACTGAAACTCTAATTTCCTCCAAGCTTCGTGAGGTGTTTATGGGACCGGCATGTAGACTCTTAAACCTAAACCCTAAACCCCTAAACCCCTAAACCCTAAACCTAAACCCAAGACTTCTCTCAAGCCAAGCTCCCGAAATGTGCCTTGTCAGGATCAACCTCCGAACCCTCAAGGGCTACTGGCTTTCGATCTTGGATTGCGAACTCTATGCCAGCCATCCTAGACCCTACTAAACCTACGGGGTTTAGAGTTTAGGGGTTTAGGGTTTGGGGTTTAGGGGTTTAGGGTTTAGGGTTTAGGGTTTAGGGTTTAGGGTTTAGGAGGATAGATCCTAAGCACCTCGTTGAGCACTTAAAGGACCCTACCGTGCGCACTTGACCCCTGAAACCATGGAAAGCCCTGCACACCCCATACCTGGAGGATCATGGGACTTAGTAAGTAAGGTTATAAGTCCCCTAATTGGGGTTATAAGTATAGTTACCTTAGTTCTAACCCTACCTACTAAGTCCAATGATCCTTTAAGTAGACAACAAACACCAAGTCGTCACAACGGCTGTTGCTGGTGTTGACTCCTTGTGAGTGGGATTTTGGCACGGGCTGTGTCTTCACTTGTGGCCATGTTCTTCGTGCTAGAGGTCGTGACTGTCATGGGCTGCAGTCATCACCATCATGACCACCATCATCATCTACAGCGCCTGTCTTGCATGGGCTGCAGAACCTAGCTAATATAGGGGCCTGAATGATTAGAATAGGGTTTTGGGGCCCATCATACTATAAGTATCAAAAGGAGCCCCAAAATAATATAGGTAATCACTTAGGTTCCTATATATTACCACTACTGCCCCAGAGCAAAACAACACTCTCTGAGCCTAGCTACCACGAATGACCCAGAGCACAGAACCCTAAAACCTGAACCTAAAACCCTAAACCCTGAACCTAAAACCCAAAACCCGAAACCCCCAAACCCTAGACCCTAAACCCTAAACCCTAAACCCTAAACCCTAAATAAGGCCTAAACGCTGGGACCCCAAAGCCTCTGAGCGATCCAAGCTTCTGCGCCAGCCGCCTGAGTTCGTTCACCGAGCTTTCTCGCGAAACGGCGCCTGCGACAGCTGCGACAGGGAACCCAACGACTTTCAGGGTTTAGGTTTAGGGTTTAGGGTTTAGGGTTTAGGGTTTAGGGTTTAGGGTTTCAGGGCTTCAGGGTTACATACACATGTTTTTTTTTTCCGACACCTCCATGATAAGTATAATAGGGGTTCTATGAGCATTCAGGGATGGGCTCCAAACCCCAACGGTTTAGGGTTTAGGGTTTAGGGTTTAGGGTTTAGGGCCCAAATTGTGGATCTTCAAAGATTCTGGGATTCGAGGGAAGGCTCTCAAAGATTGGGGGTTATGTAGGGGCCTTAATGATTAGCATGGGGCTTTGGGGTATGTTATACTATAACTATAACAAGGAGCCCCACAGAATGGTAGAGGTAATGATTACGGCGCCTGAATTAATTCAACAGGGTTTGTCATGGCTAGGTCTGGGGGTCGAGGGTCTGCGGTTTAGGATTAGAGTCTTGAGAAGCTTTGAGGAGCATGGCTAGGAATGCTGTAGGTTAAGACGGAGGCACCGCTGGAAATTTGCAGCTCCTACCGACCTACTGTACTTGCAACCGCAGTTGCGGGCTCGCTGGCCCAGAAGGCACCAACTCACCCGCAAATACCGCAGCACCGGACATCATGATGATCAAGAACGACAGTCTGCCTACTCAGCTATCCAGCAGGCCATATAGCTGTTGGGCAGATACAAAAAACTGTGGGAGGAAGGATGTACAAAAGTATACAACCCCTGCGCTGCGGAAACTAAGAGGGCGCGGGGTCGCAGCTCTGGTAGAGCAGCCCCATTCGTCCTTTTTAGGGTGGCCAAAATGATGCGATGTGGGAGCCGAAGACCTCCAGCAATTGCTGCCGAGCTGCAGCACGCGCACTGTCCGCTGAGGAGCGACACGGTGACATGCATTGCTTTAGCTTGGGAGTTTTAGCTTCACCCTAGGCCCTAAAACCTCGAACGTCGTGGGCCACCCGGCCTGAAAGTGAGGATAGAGGCACCAGAAATTCTGGGCTCTACGGGCGCTCCAATCTGAAGGGCACCACCTCCACTGCTACAAGCGTAGGTGAAGCGTGTGTGTGTGTATATATATATATATGCCTGTGTGCAGATAAAGACATAATTAAGAAATCGGATAGGCATTATGATAAATCAAACTTAGGTGCATAAACACAAATTTGACATTAAATATATGTATATACGTATGTGTCAAGTGTTGTATGTGTGCATCGCAGACAAGTCGGGATGGACTTAACAGAGGTTTTACTCCCAAGCCACGGCATCGCTGGTGAATCTTGAGCCCCATGGCGATGCAAACACAGTCTCAGCTCTTGCTAACCACGGATACAACAGGGGCTGTAAGGGCTTGAAAAGGATTTTGGGGTATATCATGTTATAACTACAAGAAGGAATCACGAGGAATAGTGCTAGTACAGTCTTCGGCTTCAATATTACTGAAAGGGCCCAGGCCAGGGTAGCATCCTTTTCTGTTCTACCCACCAGATCTTGGTCGACGCTCTAGCTTTTATGGTCCATCGTGATATATCAGGAAAATGGTGTGGGGTTATGTAACGACTGAAGTACTCGGTGTGTTTGCATCTTTCTGTGAGTGCTAGTGTCTTCGTGTTGCGGCTCCTATATGCATGCACGGCTCAATGCTAGGGGTTTTGGGCTTCCCGGCTTCGGTTTTCGGGGGTTTAGCGAGGGTGGTGACCGGTGGTGTCTTAAATCTTGCAGAGCTCTACTTCTCTAAACCCTACACCCTAAACCGAAAACGACAAAAATCTACAACGGAGCTGGCATCCCAGGGTCAGAGGCCGGTGATGTCCCCTCCGTTCAACGCAAACTCTGAACGTGAGCGCTCTCATGAACACGATAAAAACTCGAAGAATGCAACATCCTGCAGAACGAAAGATAGCAAGATGCATCAACAGATACAACAGCCCGACTCCCAATCTCACCCCATTGGCGGCTCTCCTCCCTGGGGCAGGAACTGCATCCTGCGTCAGAATCCTGGTGACGGTGCGCTGCGCGGGGCGATCGAACCTGAAGAGCGTGACAGCCAGACTGAGGGTGCAAGGCACTGTAGCCCTAAGGGTCCATGTACCCAAATCGTAGATACTTTGGCCTTGAAGCAGTCCCTATATAGGTACTTTGGGGCCACCGTATATACTGAATACTGTATGAATACATGGACCCTTGGGGTAGGGTTTTGCAGGATCCCTAGGTTTGGGGTCACGACCGGTGGATAGGAAGGGTATGATACTGGATGGTTGGCAGATCTAGGTAGGATGTACGCAGAATAACTACACGTACTCGGAGACGGTATGTTGTTCTGATGTCTAGTCATACTTCCTGCCCCAGTGCTTGCCGTGCAAATGTGATTGACATCGGTACTGATATATTACTACCAATGCCTCTGCTGTCTTTGCAAGCAGTGGTGGTGGTAGTAAGATTAGTTGTAGCACTCTAGTTCTAGTACTAGTACTTGCACTAATACTTGTAGTGGTGCTAGTAGTAGTCGTAGCAGCACCAGCAGCAGCAGGAGTAGTGGTGGTGGTGGTGGTGG
>CAJNDV010032179.1:12742-32693 GCA_905221635.1 Symbiodinium sp. CCMP2456 | reverse complement strand
TGGGGGTGGGGGTGGGGGTGTGGGTGGGGGTGGCGGTGTGGCGGTGTGGGTGTGGGTGTGGGTGTGGGTGTGGGTGTGGGTGTGGCTCACGTGCGTTCGTGGCTGTGCATGCTTGATTGGGTGCTGATTTCGGGATCTGTCAGGGCTAGCCAAGCACAGTCTTGAAAGTAAGTATGTATCCGGCTCTAACCAAGATTGGACTTGCTGTTTTGCTTTGTTCACATATTCTGCTTCATGTTTCCCAACCTCACAACCCAATCTTCATGACAGCTGCATGCGAAAGCGACGAGAGGCTCTGGCGAACTCGCAGCTCCAGAGGGGCCTTGCTGGTTGCACAGATCCCCGGGCTTATCCTCACTAAATACTATTGAAATACTTGAGAATACTCAGTGAAGTTATGTAGAGCCAAGTAGGGAAAGGTGGAGCCAAGTGGAGCCGAGTGGCGCCAAATGGAACCGGGTGGGATTCATTAAGTACTGTTTAAATACTGTAGAATACTCAATACTGCAGCCGTGTAGAATCGAATGTGGCCGGGCGGTGCGGGTGGGCTGGGTCGGAAAGAGCTGAGTAGGGCCGGATAGAGCCGAGTGGGCCGAGTGGGGCCGGGTGGGGCCGAGTGGGGCCGGGTGGGGTGGGGTGGGGCCGGGTGGGGCTGAGGAGGGGTTGGACATGCATTGGAACTTCATTAAAACTATTGAAATACTAGAGAATGCTCAGTGAAGCCGAGTAGAGCCAAGTGGCGCCGGGGTGGACCCGAGTGGGGCCGAGTGGCGCCAAATGGGGCCGGGTGGGATTCGGTGGGGCCGGGTGGGGCTGAGGCGGGGTTGAGCATGCATTGGAACCTCACTAAGTAGTGCTTAAATACTGTCGAATACTCAATACTGCAGCCATGTAGAGCCAATCGTGGCCGAGTGGTGCGGGTATTGGAACCTCATGACATACTGTAGAATACTCAATACTGCAGCCGTGCAGGACCGAATGTAGCCGGGTGGAGCCAGACTCAATACTGCAACCATGCAGCTTCCGGCACCATAAGGCTGAGGAGGGGTTGGGCATGCATTGGAACCTCATTAAATACGGAAGAATACGCAATACTGCAGCCGTGTAGGACGGAATATAGCCGGCTGGGGCCGGGTGGGGCCAGGCATTGATGCAGCAATTCTAACGTCTGGGCGCTGCCCCAGCAGGGGTCGGCGGATAAGGAACTCTCGCAGTATTCATCCACAGTCTATGTCGTCTAAGTTCCAACTTTCTGGGGTTCACTGTATGAATCGAAAAGTCGGGAAGCAGCAGCCGAACGAACCTTGTCCAAAAGCCCATGTGGGCCATCCGTAGGAGACTACTGCCCACACCTCAGAATGCATATCTGGAGAGAGCCGTAGTAGCGCTAACCTCAGAGAGTGGCTTTTGTCACTGCATTTGCTCTTGCTGTTGACTCTGCTGCTGTCGTGACCGTGGCCACTGCCAAGTTCGTGATGGCGGTGTTCGTGGTGGTGGTGCTGGTTGTCTTACTATGGCTGGTGCCGTTGATACTGGCACTGAAGCTTGTGGTGCGATTGCTACTGCTGTCGCTCTACTATTGCAAGAGCTGCTGCTGCTGCTGCTGCTGCTGCTACTACTACTACTACTACCACTACTCTGACTCTGGGCTTTGAAGTAGCCAGTGAGATAAAAGTATACACTTTTATTTCATCATGGTTCCTTTAAGGAACAGGTCCAACAAAGCAATAAAGTATGGTATTCCAGAACCCAGGCTTCTACTGAGCTACGGCTACTGCCAGTCCTTTTCCTCTACTGCTGCTACCGCTGCCACCGCTACTGCTGCTACCCCTTCTTTATTAATGGCGTTGGCTGTAGCCTCCATTGTTGGCAAGCAGGCATCCTTGCTGGATGAATTAGTGGACTGCTTACCTCTGGCCTCTCCCATCGCCTACGCTTCAAACGCTGCGGAAGCACAGAGGCAGTCGAAGCGTGGACTTGGAAGGACTTGAGATACTTGCTTGCGAAATTCACGAGCTCTCAGGTTTGAAGCAGTCTTGTCGGTATGAACAGAGTTCAGGATGACAGTGTTTGGATAAAAGACTGGCCGATCTACTCTGCAGAGCCTCTTCGGAAACACAAACAAGCAGCCTGACAGCCAGAAAGTCATGATGGTACATAGTCAGAAACACGTGCAGGTATCATCCACTCCCCTCTCGGAGCCAGTTGGATGACCAGCCAGATAGGTCTCCGTGCGTTAGTCGTTTGAACGTGTTCCGTTTGCACATGCTGCGAATCCTACGACTCCCGAGATTTACTCCACTTGTTGCTTCAGGTCAAACACCGCCACGAGCGACCTTCGCAAACATGTAAACACAAGAAAGTCGCCTTATGAATCTTCATGGTAGAGATTGTGAGGTTGTTCTCACCTCCAAGAAAACTTGTAAACCCTTACGGAGCTGTGCACAGTCAGAGTGCCATTCCGGACCTCCTTGACGTGTAGGCAAAGCCTAAAGGCCGCTGGCTATGCCAGGCAGCTACGGCTCGTGAGCGGGTCGTGGGAGCTCGTTCTCTTAGAGCCGCAGGCCGCTCTTGGGCTTTGGGCCTTGTCCAGCTTGCAAGCCTTCTGTGTCTTCATGGCAGCCGCTGTTGAAGAGTGAAGGAAGCGTAATTACTCGGTTCTCTTTGAGCTGGCCCTCCTCAGTAGGTGCGGGCGGAGCTGCCCGTTTAGAACCGAACAATATGGCCCGAACTGGTCTTGAAGACCGTGTAGGAGTGCAGGCAAAGGGAGGTTCACAGCAGACTTCTCTTTGGACTGAGGAGATGCACGAAGTTGAGGGCCGGGTTAAGGAGTTCACGGCCTGGCATCGTGATATGGCAACAAGAAAAGTCTTCGTGCTTCGGAGGTCGACGGCAATCTGGGAACTGGAACGGACCCTCCTCGGAAGCCGTAGAACCATCTGAAGCCGCTCATGGGAGTGAAAAGACTTTTGGATTTGTGTTCTGTTGTGCTATAAGTAATGAGGCTCCAACACGTGGTTCTAACCCACGCGGCCCGTCCTGCGATTAGTGTTAGGTTCGTCGCCAGTCCTAGCTCAACTCCCGCGAAGAAACTTCAGCGTTTACATCCTATGTACGCATCGGTAACTGCTAAAGCTTTCATTTGACCAAAACCCTTGCACCATGAGCCTCCAGATGCTGAGCTTCCCCTGGAGCCCCAGACCAGAACAACCCGATCGTAATACTGGATGAACGTTGATTCTCAGCTCATGACTCTTCGAACATCTCGTTTCTATCTCTCTCGGCGTATTTCAAGATTCAAGTGTGCGCCGCCAGCCGTGTTTGACGCCAAAACCTCACGCAAGGCGGGGGGTTGTTTACGGACATGCAGTCTGTTGGGAACTGATCAGGTCGAGATGGGCGCAGCCTGCAGAGATACACCCTTGAAATATCGCAAGACAACAGGATTGCTGTTTTGATTATCCTCAGTGCTCCATGCACCATTATTTATGCCGTTAAAATCACGAAGCCTTCGAGATTTCAGGGGGCCACAGGTAACTGTGAGTCTAAGTCTCCGTGGCCTCATCGCCTAAAGAGGTGGCTGCTGTTGTGCCGCCACAGGTTCCAGGATCCCTTTAGCAAAACAGGTGACAGGACTTGGCTGAACAACTGAAATTCTAAAGCTTACTGAGCAAGTCTTGAGTCCTGAACGGGCTGTTTAATCGGGTTGCGAAATGCTAGTCCGAAAGAGGTGTTGATTGCTACTTCGGGCCTCCTCTGGGGTTGCCAGGCATTTGTTGCAGCTCCTTGACGACTTATCTTCGCACAAGTCAAGCGAATAATGCTAGCAGTGACCAGCAGGACCAAGAAATCAATATGATAGTTTTGGAATCATACCAGTCCTACCAGGGGTGTCGGGAAAGGAAGCCATGGACATCGACCTTCTGAATCCCGACCTCAAGGAGGACGACCCGGGGAGTCTCTTGTTTGTTAGATTTGACCAACATGATCAGCACCACATTGATGTCCAACGAGAAAATAGCATTCTTGGAGAACTCGCAAAGACACGACGGTTAGCAGGGTTTGCGGGCGAAGGCTGGCTGTTGGGACAACGTTCTCGAGCTTGTTGCACGGCCCGAACAGTGGTGGAGCAAACGGGCATGGCGTGTGCGAGGATCTTTCCCGATTGGGGAGTCCATACAGCGGGTGGTATTTCAAAACTGTTTCTTGAGGGAGGATGCAACAGCCGAGGCAAAAGAACAAGGATTGCTGTACCCCTGTACCTGTCAGGGAGACAAAACGTTATGACTTTTCCAGCTAATGCACGGGGCTTTGCCGGTCTGTGATAAAAGCAAGCAGCGAAATCAAACAAGTTGCAACTCTCAGTTAGTGTTGGTCGCCAGCTGTGCCCCAAATGCGGCCTCAACAGTCTGGGGTGGGACTCCCGTGGTAAAAACCTCCCCGAGTGCGAGAGAGAATCCTACCTCTCACAGCTCCAACTCGTTCCCACCCCAGAGCTATTGCATGGAGTGCCGGTCGTCCGGCGCACGGATGTAGGGCTTTCGTCGGTTTTGTTCACAGGAGAAGTCCAAGCACAAGCTCAAGCGAATGATTCAGTCCCCGAGACTGGACATGAACCTGAGACAGGGTTTCTTCCGTCTTGCCCACAATATAATTGTCTCTATCTATCTATCGATCTACCTACCTATCTATCTATCTATCTATCTATCTATCGATCTACCTACCTACCTACCTACCTACCTACCTACCTACCTACCTATCTATCTATCTATCTATCTATCTATCTACGCCGTGAGCATCGTTCTCAGCCATGCGAGAGGGAACATATCTACCTAACGATCTCTGCATTTAATTGGTTACTTCACTATTTCGTTCATTCATGAGCCCATCCGTACGCATGTCATGTATGTTATGTATGTAATGCATGGATGCATGGATGGATGAACGGATGCAGGTATGTACAGTATGTACTTATGTGTATGTGTATGTGTGTATGTTTGTATGTTTGTTTGTTTGTTTGTCTGTATATGCTTTGATCGAAACGAAGAGAAAGTGACACAACAAAAGACCGACAGAGCGAAAACACGTTTGATGTAACAATTGACGGCAGAAACATTTAAATTAGTACAAAAAGAAAAGTAGATATATAAAAAAACTAAATAGACAAAACCAATAAAATCCTAATTATTAATTAATTGACGAACTAAAGAAATGCGCAAAGATGGATAGACACAGCAACGATATGTGGACAGGTAGATGGACAGAGCAATGGGTAGACAGAGAGCTTGACAGATAGGTTGGCAGATCGTAGATGGGTCGACAGACAGACAGGCAGATAGATATATACATAAATAGGCAGATCACAGTGAGATGTCGCTAGATAGAAAGAAGCATGGCTGGGTACATACACCCTCCTCAGAAGTATCGGTGTAGCTTCTGGAAACCTGCTTGACGGTACAGCCGCATCCGTCAAGCAGACCACGGCACTAGCGTACAATCTTGCAAGAATGACCTGCCACTACTCCAAGTGCATAAGCCTGGAGGCCACACATCTCAGAGCTCACAAAGCCCCACAAGAGTTTCACAAGCTCCTGAATATCGAAATCCAGGAACCCCTCGACCCCAGGCGGCAATCCTACACAATATCGTCGTGCAAGCAGCCGCATTGGGATTCCGCATTTCGAGCCGAGGAACAGCTTCTTCATGGACGTGAAATGCCCTGGCTGCCTCCAAATCACGACTGCCGCCTGGCTGCTTGACCTCTGCCCGGTGCTGCAGACACTTATGTGAGCCTGGGCAAATCCCTGGCGATGCTTGAAAGGCACTTGTAGGACTGTCACTTGTTTGTCGTTCTGTTCTATACCTCTCCTTTTCCGTGGAGACTATATTGAGCCATGCTGATGGGTTAGCTAAAATCTATGTCCAGAGCGCAGCCACCCGGCACCCAAACAAATCGCGAGCTGGAGCGAGTCTGAACACAGAGTCTTTGCAGCAGCACAGTACCCGAGGTTTGAGTGGTTCCAGGTGTCTGGCATTGTAGCAGATGGGACAGTCAGACTCGTATTTTCTGGTCAGCCGAGAAGAACCCAAAGCTCGCAGAACTGCTCTGCCTCTGTGTTGTGTATTTCGTGCGCTGTGAAGCCAACCTGAACATGGCCGCTGTAGATGCTGCATGATAGCATGACGTGTCCGAGCTTACACCTGTGAATGAAACTACAACCTGTGAGATTCGCGAACCATAACAGTCACGACAGCCTGAACCCGGATTTATGACCTTTAACTCTGAACCCACACTAGAGTTACACATCCTGTGGGCTCGGTCCTTTTACCAGAACCCGGCGTGGAAGCCCCTTGCCACGATGTCCTCGCGAGCACCCAGTTGAGATTCGAAAAGCAAAGCAGCAAATGTGGTTTTGTTCTAAACATTAGGCTTCGTTTGAACAAGCTTAAGGTGCCTATATGCTTCGCATCTCCAGAAGGCGTGAGATCATAGCAGAACATCTGCAACATTTGGATCACAACAGCCCGCAAGTTCAAAGCCGGACAGGAAACCGAGAGCAGGCAGAGTTGCGTGGTGTCGTGGCGTGGTCTTTCTGCTTAACAAAGTTAGGGAAGGACTCCAAACCACATACTAACCGTCAGCTCCACTGAGGTCTTCAGCCATGCTCAGACGGTGGTTCTCTGTGGACCCTTGGTGGATTACGAGGCTTTCAGGTTATTCCTTTGAAGCTTTCGCTTCTTCCGGGATCTTGGGATCCTGGATCTTCGATCTTCGAAAGCTTTGGGGTGAGAAAGCATAAGCACCTCTACGTAATGCCACTATGCAACGGCCGCGCAGCTTGGAGTGCGGATCCGCAGTCCGCTGTTTTACCCAAAACGGATGGGCGTATATGAGCTCGGTTCGGCCGGCCGCCCCCCCCCCCCTCCCGGTTCGGGATTTGGGTCTGCTTGGCGTCCCGACCCCCTGTGGTCAACCTGTTTTGCTGGTAAGGCAGGAATTGGCTTGTAAAAGAGGACCTTACCGGAAGTTTTCTCTTTGGCCGGCCTCGCGCTCGCGGAGATGGTCGCCGCGAGGGATGTTTTCAAATCTGGGGTGAACTGCGTTAAGTGGACAGTTCCCCACGGCTCTCGTTCTGGCGGTGCATATATTTGTGCTTTGTGCTGGTCTCCTGCTTGGGAGGATACGTTGTGCTAATGTCTCCCGAAGATCCGGGTTCTGTGTAAAAACATTAGTAAGAAATCCATGGATCACTTTTTTCATCGAAAATCCTCGAGCCGGACGTCCTCATCCGGCCAGTCGGATCGCATTTTGATCATGCTCCTGAAATTCGCCACTTGGGTGAAGGAATTCAGGCCGCCTTCGCACGAAAGCAGTCTGGCCGTGCCCTGCTGGAAATCTCCTCTCCTGGATTTTCCCGGTCGTCGTGTGTTGGTCGTCGTAGTCCTTTTTCACGTTTGTTTTCGGATCTGCGCTGGCATAATTTAGCGAAATTCGCGACTTACTTCCAAGTCCTTCAGAGTAGATGCATGAGACCAGGTGTTGAGGCAGCAGCGTTCCCAGTGAGGCCCTTGATCGCCACAGGATTGGCCATCACAGACAGACAGGAAAGAACCCGCACACACACACACACACAAAGACAACTAGCCCTAAGCCCCTAGAATCTCCCAACACAGATAAGGCCTCAACCCTAAGTCGACTCCAAACTGAGGCAATTGCAACGTGATGCTTTGTCAGCCCACAGGAGGCCTGGCACGTCTTACGGAAGCTCGGCTGCAGCCGGAATTGAGGAGCATTTTCAGTAGTTCGGGCTTGCATCGGCTTATCAGGCTTCTTTCGGATTCAGGCGTTGAGGGCTTCAGCCAACGCCCTGAGGCCTGAGAGTTTCTTGCACATTTAGGGCTTCAGCTTCTAGGCCCTAGGCCTAGGATCCATAGTGAGGTCCCCGGGCTAGGCCGAGCGCAGAGAAGTCTACGTGCTGGAAACCAAACACGTTTCCGTTTCTGTGAGCTTCAGCAAACAAGGGATCCTGAGGCGTGTAGTTTGCCCGCGTGCTCATCATTTGTTCTGTGTTTTCTGGTTACCTATCTTTCTGAGTTTCTTCGTTTATGTTTCCAACTACATGCCCCACACCACACAATAGGATCCTCAGCGCAAGGACCCCGGAATAATGTGGGTTACTCTCCTATGTGGTATTTGGCAGTAACCTTTCAACGAACAAGTTCTGTTTGAGACGATGTTGATGCTCCTGGAGTCATTTCTGATGGCAAGAACTGGGTTCAGAAATGCTACTGTTAGGGTTCAATAGTAATTAGAACTCGGAAAACCCTCATCTGTATAACCAGGCCTTCACTTTAGGCACTTCCGGCGAAATTCTTGGATCAAGCGTGCACTGATCTTTTATGTACTGGTGTTATTTCACCGTGACCATGCGACATGCTTACGATGATTGGCTCACACGGCTTCCTGCAGAAAATCCCTTAGAGCACACAAATTTAGTGGATTTGTCCAGATGGTAGTCTAGCAGCCCGGATGACCATAGCCCAGTAAAGATTTGCAGGGGTAGATTGTGGTAGACGCGCGTGACACAAGACGAAGCATGCTTGACCAGTGATACGCTGAAGACCAAGACCGCTTCAGACTCAAACCCTGCACCCCCAACTCCAAGGAAGGCTGCTCTTTCCGGCGCAAGACGGACTGAGTCGGTCTGTTCATCCTCCGCAACGAGTCAATGCCAGGTTCACAGGATGCGAGAGATTGAGAGCGCTGTCCCGTCAGTACACAGCTGCGCTTGAAGTTGGCTGGTGCTACAGATGCCAGCATAGCTTTTGCGGAATCTTTGATCTTCGGATCTTCGGTATCAACAGAACTGAACGACAATTGTGAATTACAGGTTTAAATCCGCATTTTCGCTGCTCTGGGCCATCACTCCAAAATGCAGAGAGCTCCAGGCAAATCAGCATAACTTCAAGCGGAGCCCGCTCCTTGCTGCCAGAGGAACGAGGGGTGTGGCAAAACCTGCTTGCACTAGCACCTTTCTCACAATCAGTATTGCGCTGAGAAGCAACTGGGACATCAACATCTGAGGCGGATGCACTGGAACTTTGAATGCCATCCTTCTGTTGCGGTTGCACCATGCAGGGCTTCTGGCTTGGTAAATGTAAACATTGTTCAACGCCTAGTTTATCTCCTTCCCTGTATACATGATAATTAAACTAGATGTTACAATGTTCCAACTTTCTGGGCTTCCCTGTTTAGCCATCCGTCCCCTAAAAATCCTTTTGCTCAACCCGCGACCTAATCTACATTAACCTAGCAGGCCCAAGTCACAAAGCAATACGGAAGATCCTCGAAGGAATGGGAAGTCCTACATGCTCTTGAAACCTTAAATATATCTGCAAGCCACATTTTCGAACGCGTGCCGCTCCTCGAAGATCCGCTGCGTACCTGCTCAGCCGTCAGAGCCAGGCAGTCTTCCACGGCCTACATTCGGGTTGAAGCTCGCGGGTTGCATTGCCAGCCCCGCGTTGGTCACTGCTTGGCATTCTCATCAGGCCCTTGCAGAAGCCTCGAACCTAGAAGGCATGGTAACATCGCAGCTGAAACCTTAGAATCAGCAAATCCCCTCGCTCACATGCCGCACCGATCGAAACTCATGTGCAGGGCTTGTGTACGAAGGTGGTGATAGTGCAGTCCGTTGCGTTGCAGGTAACCAGCATGGACACACTCGCTTCGGGCTTCAAGCCTCGCAAATTAGTCCCACTCAGCCCGAAAACTGTTTTGCTCCAGCACTAAAAGCAATCTTCCGATTCTTCTTCACTGTTATTTCAGCCATGATGCAGTGTAGCACCGCACTGGAATCTTGAGATCAGCAAAATGCTGTACGAAGCCTTAAAGTTCCTGGAGGCCGGCCCTGAAAAGAGCAACCCTTGAAGTCCTTTCAAGCCCACATGAACTACCGAAAACTATCGGAAGCCCGCAACCCAGACACACCCAAGAAGAAAATCATCAGAATTCTGGATGGTACATGGCAAAGGCCGCCTGCCTGAGCTCAAAACGGCCGTCGAAAGCCCTGCTGCATTGCAGAATCTGCAGGGTACTCAGGGCCTGATGGTTCTGTTTTCTGCACTGTATGAACATCTTCAAAGAGCCTTGTCCCGACCACCGGGCAAATGGGCGGCATGAGTGTGAGCACCGAGCGGAAACTCGAACACAACAGGATGCCAGGTGTTAAGCAGCATGGTATGGAGTCCGCAATACAAGGCAAGCACTGGGCCCTGAGGATGGAAGGATAAAACGCAGCTCGACGGTTGTCCAAAGCACTTCGAAGCGTCAGGGTTTCAATCGCAAATACGGGCGCGGGTGCATAATTTAGCGTCCCTTACAGCAAGGATATGGTGGGCAGCACCGGCATGTTTTGTTCGACAGGTTCCCCAAGGCGAGCAAGTGCTTTGGACAACTACGGCCTGGCAGCGCCGGAGACTAGAGCATCACAATGATATAGGTCATGTATATAGCCTTTGGGGCACCAATCGGCCCATTCTGACGTTGACGCCATCATCTTGTTCCTGAGACACTGTACCATATACACTTCTGCTTTGCTGACAAGGTTCCGACGTCTAGGGTGCGAGGGCGTGAGGCTTATGGGCCAGGGTGTCGCGCTGGCCTCCAAAGCAATGATCGTTGGGTCTGCTGGTGCCCTTTCGCCCAGATGTATAGATTCGCAGAGGATCTTAGGGGCTGTGCAACCGGTCCAAAATGTTTCTGAGAGTGCGGGGCTTGCATGGTAGGAATCAGGAAGTAAGAATTCTGCAGCTTGGTGTGGCATTGAGGCTTCCTGGTATTCAAAAGATTTCAACAGTGTATGAGCTTTAATGTAAAAGGGTCTTGAAGCGTGGGCTTTTGGTTTGGCGGGCGGGTTGGGTTTTCTCTCCCGAACACAGCTGTTCCGGCATCCTTGGCATCCGCACAAGAAGCACTAGTCCATGTGCCAGACTGCCAGATGTTCCTGATTGCCTGATTGTATGAGTGTCCCACATGTGCCACACATAGAAAGACTCAGGACAGACCCACGCCGAACCTAAACATCACGAGTGTTATCATAGCTGCTGTTGCAGGGGCCAGGCGGTCAGCCCCAATTCTTGGTAGCAGCTGACCGACACGCCGCTCGGCAGACCTCCATATCTTCCAGAGACCCTTGAGATACAAGGATAAGACTCCCCGAAGAAGGTGCCCGTCCTTGTTGAAATTTAGTCGAGTTGACTTCTGTAGTGTTGGGCCCTGAGGCTCTGGAGTCTGGAGTTTCAGGATTCAAGCTAAAGAGGTGATGAAATTACTAGGAGATGGGTGAAGAGCTCGCCAGATGTGGTCAACTTGCTGGTAATTATTGGGGTTTAGGGTTTAGAAGCGAGGAGCTTATATAACTTTCAGACCGAAGCATGTATGAAAAGACTTCCGAAATTGGTGGAATAATGGGCTTCGATCTCATGAAGTTAATGGACAGTTCACGCCTCACGCAATCGCCTTTGCTTGGCCCTCTCGGCATGGCCGGAGCCACGAGGCAAATCGCGTTTCCGTGCTCATTCCTGGAACACAGACCCCCAGCGACTCCTGGCCGCCTTTCATGGACTTGCGAAGGATGATGACGTCCCAAAATGTCCCAAAACCACTCAAAACTAACCTGCTGGTGTTCAGCGTCAAGGCTTTATCGGGCTTCAGGCTCTCGGGCGCCCTAGTGATTGTCCGTTTTCGGCAGCAGCAAAGCACGGAGGAAGCGCTTGTGAGGGCAAACCCCTGCACCTCCGACTCCATTTCTAACGGATCATGAACGGCACCACCAACTCAACTCGACAAAGCACCGAAGCAGACAGCTAGCACTAATCTTCAAGCAGTCTACGGCGGTACGTGGAGGGGTTGGCTGTGACAGTACTTCTTTAGTGGTGGTAGTAGCTCTTTTAGCAGCTGCACATGGCGTGGAGCTGCGAGGTACCAACAAACCTAACACCGCCAAGCGCTTTTGGTGCACTCCTCCTCCTCCTCCTCCTCTTGTGACCGGTCAGCATCATCACCATTGCCACCTCCTACAAGCTGGTCCTCTCAATGTCCCAGGATTGTGTCACGGATCTGAAAGCATTGCCGGTAAAAGTGCGAGCTGATGGAAGGCCGGGGAGTTCAACTCTCAGTTTGAAGAGCAGAGTTGTTTCGATGTTCGGGGTGCGATGTTTTCAGGTGGGGAAACCGTGAAACCTACAATATCCACAATATCACAGACTATCCGTGCGTCGGCCTAAACCCCCGTTATGTGCTCAGGATGTCTTGCGGCGAAGGGTTTTGCTATCAGGCTTAAACCGGTGTGTGGACCCTTATTGCCATGCCTGCAGTTGCGAGTGTGTGAGTCGAAACCGGTGTGTAAGAGCACCCAGACATTTGGTGAACCATGTCAGCAGGACCATCGGCTGGGTTCACTGCGGCATGATGCGTCAGGCACCATCGGGACCGGACAGGGTAGGTCTTTTTCGAAAAGCACTGCTGCCTTTCTCACTGTTCACTCCCGGACTTTACTTCCCGAAAGCCCCGGAACCCGAAGCCTTCGCGGGCTTAGACAGCCAGAACTGGCCAGGCTCGACGAATTCAGGCACTTCAATAAAGTGCCGAACTAGAGCTTGACGTCGGGTGTACGTGAGCTGTGGTTGCGGGTTTTCGCTTTAAGGCTTAAGGCCTAGAAGACGCTCCTAAGTAGCAGGTTCCAGACAGTCGGTAAAATGTGACGTCTTGCTCGTCCATCCTCTATTTTTGGCACGCTGTTGCCAATGTGCAAGTTCCTGACAGTTTTCGGCATATCTATAGAGAGAGAGAGAGAGAGACAGAGGAGACAAGACTCTCATGCCCCGACGTGAAGTGACGTGAGGTGAAGTGAAGTCGAGTGGAGTGAAGCGAAGTAATCTGAAGTGAGAGCGCGAGCGCGAGCGCGCGAGAGAGCGAGAGGGAGAGACAGAAAGCATGAAAGATAGTGACAGACAAAGAGGATGCTGCAGACATTCGCTCTCATGAGCTCCATCCCAAGTGGCGGGACGTTCTACACAACCGTTTGAGAAGACAGGGTGGCCCACTCGTCTGAGCTTATTGCTGCAGTGATAGAAAGCCTCTTTCAAGCCCTGGCTCACGGATGAGACGGTCGATTCTTGGCAAGATTAGAGATGGGCGTATGTGGGTGCTTGTCTCCTGGTGTTTACTCATGTGCGTTTTTTTGTTTGAGTCTCTTGACTGGATCAGACAACAATTTCATGACCTCGGCTTGAAGTGGAACCTCAAGACCACTCGCCTTGCTGCTGTGCCCGCAGAACTTGAAGGAGGGCGATGTTTTCTTTCTTCGAAAGAGTTCTTCCTACATCATTGCCAATGGTCGCCATGAGTTTCCTTACTTGGGTTGCCAGCCCATCCAGCCGGCGCTCATGACATCACGAGGGCATACTATACTTGCTGTAGACAACGGTTCTTGGGAGCGGTTCACAGGCCTAGATCCAGCCTCGACAGTGACTCGACAGATGCCATGGGCGTAGATGGTCCGATGTTCTTGAGTTTCGAGATTGACAGAACCTTCCTCATATGGCTCAGACCTTACAACTTGGCATCCTTTGCAGCGCCCCAAGTTATGCATTCTTGATGAAATTTAATGCCGTACATGGTACAGAAGAGGTTGCTCTTGGCGTCGAAATACAGCACAACTTGTGTATGTACACTTGCAAGACCTGCACGCTGGTTATCACTAGTGCCAGTGATTATAACGCCGTGCGAAAACAGCATGTAGGCTACGGGGACATCACGTGGGCTATTAAGACATGACCCGTCCCGACCAGGCCTGTGCCGTGGTCCGTGTAGTGGGCAGCATTCTCGAGCGATTCGAGAAGCAAGGCTTCCAGGCCGATCTCTCCGAGCTGTGTCTTCAGGGGTTTCTGGGTTTTCGATGGGTTTCGCGCTTCGTCGAACTTGATCAAAGTTCAGGTTGGTATACACGGCTTTCGATTAGATGTCCTTGTCCGGAGTTTCATTTAGGGTGTCAACGGCGGCGCCACGCAGCCTCGCCACTCAGGAAAGGAAATACGATACCCTAGATGCCAAACCTTAAACCGCATCGGCCAGTTCGATGCATCTGGAGTCGCTCTTGATCTTCCATCTTCCTGAAGTTCGGGACCATCTGATGCCAAGCATCAGCGCCCAATATCAGCCCAAGACATCCCAAGAACCATTCTGGTTTTAAGCTTCAGCAAAATAGCCTGTGGTGCGCCTTGGTAGGCTCCATTTGCCTGCCCTTGCAAGGTCCTCTTTATCGGTCACTCGCTCGGTGCAGGCAACAGCGGAAAGCCAGTGGACATTGAAGATTTAGGCTTCAAGGGATTGTACCGTTCTCGCGTTTAGAACGCACAAAGACCCACCACGCATCATGGAATTATGGCATATTGCTGTTGGCAACGGCACCCATGTTTGCTCACACAGTTTACTTGTGTTGATGCCTGGTTAGGGTTTTGTTGGTTGGGTTTGTGCAACATGTGTTGATTGAGGCGGTACTGTCTTGAGCTTGTTTTGGTAAGGTCTCGGTCAGGCGTCTTGTCAGGTGCCTTCGCCGTCTGCATGTATTGCTGAGGAACCTCGGATTCGAAAGTTGTACGCTAGGAGTTTGTGTAGCAGCATTGCACGAACATTCCAGATATACCGAGATTCAATACAGATATTGCAGCGCGGTTCAGAGTTAATGTCTTTCTCCGAAGGCGTCTCCGCGATCGCCGGGGCAGTATGCCGACTGGGCATTGAGGGGCCGAAGCTGACCAAGGCAGCTTCGGGTGTAAAGTTTGGGCTCATGGCATTGGGGACTTACAGAGTTGGGGAAGTTGTGAAATTAGGGAAGTTTAGCGTTTTCGGATCATGGGCTTAGGACCCCCAGTTCAAGTTCACGGTGTTGTTCGGATCTTGCTGCAGCTTTCGTGTCGTTCTTTGGCGGTCATAGTTGACACTCGTGATCGGGAGTCAGGGTACAGGTTTGTTGGTGTGCGTGTGTGCGTGTGTCTTCGATTTCTCATAGTCCTGGCGAACTGATGTTACTGAATCAAGGACTCAAATAGACATATGATATGACATATGTGGTTCAGGAGGTTGGTTTACGCCAGATCTTGATACGTTTGCATGGGAGTCGAGACTTTGATCCTGATGCCCTCGCCATCGAAGCACCCGCTCCGTGGCAAGAAAGCAGCGAAGCCTCGCAAGCTTGACATTCGTTCCTTTGGTCTCGGTTCTAACACCCCAGTCCCACGAGCGTCAGGTACGAAGTCTTTGCTATGCCACCCCGGCAGTCGGCAACTGCACCTCTTCAGACAAGCCAAAGACTTTTGTTTTTGAAGTCCAGAGCTTTTCGGCGTTTGGAGTGCTCACTTTTGCTTGCTGCTTGCATGCTGTTGTCTGCCTCGAGAAGAACATACCGGATGACGAAAACATTGCTTGTCTGCTGTGCTGCTTGCCTCAGGTGTCCGGTCTGTAGGCATTCACGACTTGTTTGTGGATCCCAAGACACGCTACACGAGCTTTCCAAGCGAAGCTCCTGCTGGTACAGTGGCGTCGAGTGTAATTCTGTTGTTTCTTTAGCCTCTCGGATAGCATCCCAAGGCGACGCTGAACCTAACCCGGCTTTTGCACATGGGCATTGCGGCTTCCAGGTGTAGTTCAGTATGCCCTTGGACTAAGCATCACCCTCAAGTAAAATTAGCCTGAGGTGTATCCAGGCACAATCTCTCGCTAGACTCCGGAACTCGCCTGCCACAGCCACAAGTTTGAGACTTGAGCTTTTCAGGCTTATACTCAGGACGAGAACAGGTCACGGGGGGCATGCCCAGCTAGTGCAAAATTCAAGATCCTTCCGCTATGTCAAGCATGTCTCTGAGAAGAAGTGGTAAAGTGATAATTACCACGGACCAGTTAGTCGTTGTCCTCGTCTAGCTGCTGCAGTGGTATGCAGCGGGTGTACCACGACTTCCCCAACCCCCCGAGACCTGCGTGATTGAGGTTCCTTTGGTAAGTTCTGCGAGGGACATGCCACGACCGTCATCAACTGTGAGGATGTCGCCGCGAGCCCAGCTCCTTCGTGCAGACTGGCCTGGTTTGTTTGCACATAGTATGGATGTATGTATGTACGTATGTATGTTGTGTACCTGTTTGTTAGTTTATACTATTTACAGACACTGTAGCTTTACAGTAAGCTTCAGAGGTCCTTTTGAGTCCTTGATTTAGTCTTTCTGGCTTGAAGTCTCGCCGAAATCTAGGTTCGCTGTAGGCCTGTTAAAATACATGCATAGCAGTCCTTTTGGTGTTCACTAACACATGTCTGCACATGGCATGACGCATCAACGGGCATCTTCTTTCCACCTGCTGCCCTAGGTGACTCGAACCGTGGTTTGCGAGACATGCGCGCACTGGGGCTGCGCTCTGTGGCACAATCCATACAGTAGCAGACCATACGAACCGAGTGAGCAAACAAACTTCGACCGTCATGAGTGTGCAGGTTTATGCGGGTGCAAATAAACATGCAAATACATTGAGCCCGTAGAACTACACCTGCCTTTCCAGATTTCTGACTTATGCCGTGGTGGACGTTTGTTTGGTCTTGGTTCCACCTTGCTTATGCGAAGTCGCTGTCCGACAGCCTTCAATCTAATCTTTTATCCTACACCTCAACCTGCGTTTTGTCGAGGTGCCCCGTCTCAGCCTGGAAACTGCAAGGAAGCTCCGCGATGAGCTGCTCTCGCGGAAAGAGGCCGTTTGGGTCAAGGGCTTCAGAGTTTAAGGTCTGGGAGATGGCGCCCTGCCCCATGGTTCTTGGTTACCCTCCCCTTTGAGGGCTCCTTCGGTGTTCAAGGAGCGAATTACTGAAGGGTTGATATCTTCAAAGATTCAAAGAGGTCTCACAATACACTCTAAGGCACCAAAACTGTATAGACCCTGGTCTTTTACTTCAGTGTTATTACAGTAAGAAATTAAATTGAATTCCAAGCCCTGCGCACACACGCACACAATTGAGAGCATCTGCGATCGTCCGGTGTGCGGTTGTCGTGCTCTGCTACGGGCACAAACAATATGACTTCAACTTGGCAGTCGGAGAAGTCGTGAAGCGGGGAAGTCGGGAAGCGGGAGCAGGGCTTTTTCGCTCCCTGAAGTCCAAAATCCTGACCGCAAAAGTCGCAAAAGCACTTTAACTTCTCCAGCCACCTCAGCTCTGTCTCCCTACAAGGCATACCGAAGATTTGTCATGGAGGCACTTGCCGGCAGGGGTTCTGTGTTTTCCATTTGGGAAGCCGTGGAATTCGTGTGGGGAGGTATAGGGGTCAAAGTTCGCATTCTTGGTGGCACCAGTCTGCCCAACAGACCTCACTGGGTGGGAGGTAGCGCACCATGTTGGTCATGATGTGCGGTGCAGGATTTCATGCGATAGCATATGTGTTGGGGTATGATTGAATGCTGCAGGCTGTAAAGCCTAAGCCCCTTCTGTACGAGCACCAAAGCCGACCTTCACGTGCACATATTAACAGCTTATTCCTAAGCCGACAAGCGGGTGGGCAAAAGAGTCGACAAGCAAATCTTGAAGAAGCCGCTGCCACAGAATTCCAGAGTGGGAGTTTCTCGGACAGCTAATTGTAATTGACCTAGCGAGTATTGGGCTCTGGATAGAGCTGCACGAGTCGCGGTACCCTCGTGGTGCCCTTGTTCTGGCCCTTTGTGGGTGCCCAACCTGTGGCAGACAGGCGGCTCTAGTCGAGACAGGGTTGTGTGCGGGCTCTAGTCTAGAGTATTAATGTGGATTGCCGCTTCTGTGAAGGATATCGATGCCTTGAAAGACCTGAACAACCTCACGGAGAAAAAGACGCCTGCGACTCTGCGAGCGGATAGAAGCCTGCATAAGACGGAGACCGGTTCGATAGCTGCCAAATTTTTCTACAGCCTTATAGACGATGACCAAAGCATCCCCGCACGGCCTTGCCCCGAGTCTTCGGTCTTAAACTGCTAGCCGGGCCTCATTTGTATAGATACATATATACACACGCACAACTCTCCCATGTCTCTCTATATAGATATACACCTGTAGGCATATGTATATTTTCATACACAGGCTGCGTGACCAGAACTTCTAGAAGTGTCGCATACGTCGCAAACAAACCAGGAAGAACTGGATGTGTTGATGCTGATGACGATGACCATGACACATGCTTTCTGAACTGGCGGTTCTACTCCAGTGTAATTCCAACAGCCGACCTTAAGCAGGTACAAGCAGTGGTCTTGTTGAACTTACGGAATGGATGAAGACTTCCTGTCCTTCGGAACCTGGCCTGGCAACTCATGGGCGCAATGCTTGGGGCCCTCGTTGTTTTGTTTTGTTTTGTTTTGGAAATTTCACTCAACTGATGGAATGCGACGCCACAAGCCAAAAGTGAAGATCAGAAGACATCCAAACGTTGGGCACCCTGCGCGAGCGCACGCGGCTGCACTGGATCTGCTTTTCAGTCGTACACAATTGCATTTGCGGTTTTTGATTTCTTCCAACTCTTCGTCAGGCATGTTGGAGCAGGTGCAAAGGTTGAGGCTTGCTATTGTTTAACTATTAATAGCTTCGTTTAGGGATCCGGGGTCGGAGGTTTCGGTTCCGAAGGCCGGATAGACGCCGTCCGCAGCCCCACCCTCAACCCCAAAGCATAAAGCTCAAGCCCGACATGCTCGCCTAAGCCCTGTCGACACCCCTTATTGAACCGCTGTCACCCCTACACTGCGAGATTCTAAACCCTGATAGGTAGAGAGACGCCGGTAAATCCCAAAATGCAAAGTTCATTTATTAGCACGACCGCTTCAAAGCCACCAAATAAATCTGAATCTACGGTGACAGACCCCCAAACCCGAGAGTCTAAACCCTAAACTGTCCATATTGTGGCTCTTGACAGGGGCTGCTAAATTCCTCCAACGGGTGGGGGGATGCTTACACAAGGCTAACTGCCGATTTTCGAACTCTGAGCCCTGCACAATGCAGATGCTCGTACTTGTATCACTCTTGTATCCTTTGGGGCTGGTTCCTTGGAAGACGTCCAGGCGTTCTCACTCCGCAGCCCTCAGCGGCAGCAAAGCGGAGCTGCCACTCAGCACTGTTTCAGAGATTTACACTTGCGGCCTGCCATGGGGCCTTGGTTTTTTGAGTTGTGTTTTCTGGTTTTACAGAAGGTTATGCTTGCATGTATGCATGCGATTGGTCATGGAGGTGTAAGATTATGTTATGCACGTATGCCCTATATAATACATGTACATACACATGAATACACATGCGCACATTCATACACTCACAATTCCAAGCATGCATTGATTCTTATTTCTGTGTTTGCATTACCATGCCCTTTTACAATCGCAGTTTACATTAGGGAAGGGTGTCAATACACGACATGCCGCAAATCATAAATTTCACACGCAGGAGACATCGGACATACCAGTGTTTTCAAGACATTAGCATTGCAGGTGCCGTTGTATGTTGCAAAACCTCAACATGTTCTACCATAGGGCAGACAACTCTGCAGCGGGTCAGGGTGCATAATTTGTGGTGAAGTCAGGTTTGCAAGATTGGTGGGAGTTGGGTGATGGGTAAACGTACCTGCAGTGGTCGGCATGGGCACGAGAACATCATGTCCTTGAGCTTGAGTGAGAGCATGGTCATGACAGGCATGTACATGTCAAGTTTGCGCAGTGCGTAAATGTTTTCCAGTTGATCCTTCGATTTGTTTTTGTCTACACCTGCAAGGGCAGCAGAGCCTATTGAGGGACCTCCGACAAAACTTTTCTTTTTGTAGTCTCAGATGAGTCCGTGAACTCATTTCTGAGTTGATATCACTCTTGAGAAGTGCCTACCAGGCTTTGCCTGGAGTTCGAGTGTGAATGGGC
>CAJNDV010032178.1:0-17709 GCA_905221635.1 Symbiodinium sp. CCMP2456 | reverse complement strand
GGCTCGCAGGGTTTAGGGTTTAGGGTTTATGCGGTGAAAAAATTGACAAGGGAATTTGTGAACGGAGAGCGATATTCAACGGCTCTGCTGGCAATGTGAACAATGTAAACCATGCGAGGTGAACCATCAATCATAACGCAAGTGATCATCCTCACCACCACTGTCAGTATCATCATCATTATCATCATCACCAGCATGAGGTTTCGAAGGCCACTGGCACTGTCATGGAAGCATCCATACGAAGCATGTCCATCACATTAGGGAGCAGGAGCGAATGGCCGAGCCTGCGGTGGCCGTGTGGAGTGCTTTCGCGATGGCCTAACTCTCAGAAAGCCCTCAGAAAATCAAACTTCGCGAGTTCAGGGGTTTAGGGATTTCACTCACAAGTAATCCTCTAGTATAGGGGGCCTCGGGCTCAGGGATTAGACCCCCAAAGCCCTAACCCTAAACCCTGCTGGAATCCTCTGGCTTGGTCCCGAGCATCCGTGGCCAGTGCAAACATCACCTCGAGAGTGGGGTTTTGGTTTAGGGGTTTAGGTATTTGAGGGTTTTGGGTTCTGGGTTTAGCGGTTTAAGTTTAGGGTTTAGGGTTTAGGGCTTGGGGTTTAGGGTAAAAGGATTAAGGCCATGACTCTCTGGGTCTTACCAGGCAATGAGGGAATGGATCGCAGAACAACCCTAAGCCCCATGACCCAGGGATTCCGAGGCATAGGGGTTTAGGGTTTAGGGTTTAGGGTTTAGGGTTTAGGGTTTAGGGTTTAGGGTTTAGGGTTTAGGGTTTAGGCCCCTCAACATGGGTGCTCCGAAGTCTGTAATCGCTCCGACCGCATATTCGCAAGGGTCCTACTCCGACCTCATCAAACAAAATGCTCGATACTCGAAGGTTTCAGGATTCTCTGGCGAGGCTCAGGGCGTTTAGGGTTTAGGGTTTAGGGTTTAGGGTTTAGGGTTTAGGGTTTAGGGTTTAGGGTTTAGGGTTTAGGGGGCTTCAGTGGGTCTCAGGATTCTCTGTGGACTTGCGACTTCTGAAGGATATAACCACCAACCCTAGACCACCTCACCTAGTTTCATCGGTCGCATCAGCAACAGATCATGCCGCTTAAAGGCAGCACTAAACCCTAAACCCTAAACCCTAAACCCTAAACCCTAAACCCCGAAGTCAGTCCCGCGATTCTTCACGTCCATCAGAGATTCCCTTAGCTTAGGGGGCCATGTTGGAGTCTACCAGGTAAGTAGGGCTGTACTTGGAGGCCCAGGAGACTTAGTAAGTCGGTTATAAGTAGGGTTATAATTGGGGCAACTCCAGTTAGGGTACTTATAACTCTACTTATAACCTACTTACTAAGTCCCCTGGGCCTCCAAGTAGGAGTGGGGCGAAGAATGCAGGGATGCAGTAATCATTATGACTCGAAATGATTAGTAGTAGCATCCCCGTGTAGCCCCGTACTTGGAGGTTCATGGGAACTGTTGAATGGCCCAGTATGGCTTAGAAGTAAGAGTTGCCCTAGTTATAACCCCCACTTACAACTACCCACGAGCCTCCATACCCTTAAAGGGAGCCCTATTTTGGAACCGAAAAGGCTTATAACTACCCATGAACCTCCAAGCAACGGCCCTATTTAAACCCTAAACCCTAAACCCTAAATATCCAGGGCCTTTAGAGGCGGTGTAGGCCCTCCCCAATCCGTGCGAGCAGGCGACATTGCTGGACAGCCCGAAGGACCCGATAATCTGTGCCTGGCTCGTGCTTAGTTTTGGATGGGGTTAGGGTTTAGGGTTTAGGGTTTAGGGTTTAGAGTTTAAGGTGGCTTACTATTCCGGTTCTGACAAGGGTTACACCAAAGGGCTTGGAAATAGAACCCCAAGCCCTCCAACTAATAACAACATCGATGGTACTACAGGGGTCTGAACACTGGGAATAGAGTTTGGGGCCTACTCTGCTACAACTACAACAAGGAACCTTATCAAGGTGCATAAACCCTAAACCCTAAACCCTAAACCCTAAACCGATCAGATTGGTGACTCGCCTGGTTGGTGCAATCCGTTTCTCACTGTACGTGAAGCACTGGTTCCGGCCGGAAAGTTCGGACCCAACCCCTGAACCTAAGGGTTTAGGGTTTAGGGTTTAGGGTTTAGGGTTTAGGGTTTAGGGTTTAGGGTTTAGGGTTTAGGGTTTAGGGTTTAGGGTTTAGGGTTTAGCCCAGACCCCTGATAAATCACCCCCCCCCTTCACAGGGAAAAAAAAGAAAAACAAACTCCCCTCTCCCTCCACAAGGATTGAGAAGGAGACCCTGGCCCTACTACATTCCAGGTACCCCTAGATCCTAGAACCCGAAGCCCTAGAACACTAAACCCAGAACCCAGATCTACTCCCTGAACCCCTGAATCCCCTAAACCCTAAACACCCGAGAACCCTAAGCCCCCTGGAAACCCCAAACCCCCTAGAACCACAAGCCCTAGAGCCGCAAACCATCAGAACCGAGACTTACTATATAATTCTTATAGTCCCTTACAGAAACCCTTATGAGGGACCCTAGAACCCGAATTCAGAGAACTACCCATATGCCCATATAGAATCCTTATAGTACCCTGACAGAAACGCCTTTAAGAATTTCTTATGAGGGACCCTGGTTTAGAGAACTACCCATGTGGGGGAAGAACTGGGCTCGCGGACAAAGGTGGAGATCCAAAGCCCCCCCTAAACCCTAAACCCTAAACCCTAAACCCCAAACCATAAGAAACTGGGCTCGCGGACGAAGGTGGAGATCCAAAGCCCCCCCTAAACCCTAAACCCTAAACCCTAGAACCCCAAACCATAAGACACTGGGCTCGCGGACGAAGGTGGAGATCCAAAGCCCCCCCTAAACCCTAAACCCTAAACCCTAGAACCCCAAACCATAAGAAACTGGGCTCGCGGACGAAGGTGGAGATCCACAAGGCGCTGTTGGTGAAGCCGAAGATCTGAAGTGCCCTCGGCCCCCATACTGTTGATGAACAAAATTCTGCATGACCCAAATAAGGGTTTAGGGTTTAGGGTTTAGGGTTTAGGGTTTAGGGTTTAGGCCATAAAACCCCATAGTTTAGGCATATAAGGTCATGCAGGATTTTCTCCATCAACCGTAGCACCGTAATGGGTCTAGGGTTCAGGGTTCCTTTAAAAGGTGTCAGTATGAAGGGATCTATGAGGGTTTAGGCTTTGAGGTTTTTGGGGGGTTTAGGGTTTAGGGTTGAGGGGTTCTCGGCCAAAATTCGCCAGCTTTGGAGACTTGACGTCTAAGAGTCTAAGGGGGTCGGCCTACATGCCTAAACACCCAAGCACCCAAAGCATCCAACCACGCCTAAACCCTAAGCCCTACAACCCTAAGCCCTACAACCCTAAACCCTAAACCCTAAACCCTAAACCCTAAACCCTAAACCCTAAACCCTAAACCCTAAGCCCTAAACCCTAAACCCTAAGCCCTAAAACCCCGTTCATGAGAGTCTTGTTGGGGTTTCATCGGGGTTCGGGGGGGGCTGGGCCGGTCACCGGGTCGTGGCGCGCAGGGTGCAGGTCCTAAGCCTGCAGACCAACTGCCAACAAGATCGCGAAAGCCTAAACCCTAAACCCCTAAACCCTAACTCCGAAACCCTAAATCTTAAACCCTAAACACCTCAAGTTTATCCTAAATCCGAAACTCCTAAATTTTACGAATTTTACCCTTAAACCCCTCAGTCCGAAAAGAGCCCTGTCCCTGAGTCCCGCTGCCAACCCTGCAGAAAGGTGCCGAAGCCGAAGATTCCAACCGCCACCTGAGCTGACGGTTAAGGGTTTAGGGTTTAGGGTTTAGGGTTTAGGGTTTAGGGTTTAGGGTTTAGGCTGAAGAGCTTCCGGTTTCGGACTCGGGAACTGAAAGGCTTCCGACTGGTTTTGCAAATTGATTCAGGATATTTAAGGAGTGGGGTTTAGGTTCGTTTCATGTCTAAGTTAGGGATTAGGGTTTAGGGTTTAGGGTTTAGGTTCGTGAAAATGGCTGTAAGCATTCTTTCTGTAGGGTTATAAAAGATTGGGGGTTTGGGAGCTAGGATTTAGGGTGAAGGCGCGAAAGGGAAAGCCGACTAAACCCGAGAATCCTGAACCCTCAGAAACCCCTTGAGCCTTCTTCCGAGTCTGCACTCTAAACCCCAAACCCCAAACCCAAAACCGTATAAAAGGCCCTGAGCAGACGTTTTTACCCACGAGCACCGGGGTTTAGGATTGAGGGTTTGGGATTTACTGCAAAGTCTCTGGGCCAGGACCCGAAAATCGTTGTACAGCCAGCATCATCAGCATCAGCTGCTCGTCGTCTTGATTTGCTGCCAAGCTCCAGCCAGCATCATGAGCATCAGCTGTCGGTCGCTTTGCAACGAGTAACTCTGCAGATTTTCCAAGTCCTCTCAAAAACAAAAGCAAAGCTGACAGCATCTTTGGCCACTCTTCCAAACCAACCAAGCGACGCATCATCAGCATCAGTGGCTCGGCCTTTTCCCGACACCGAAGCTCAACCACGAAAGAACGCCGGCATCATCGGCATCAGCGGCTCGCCCTTTTGCCAGGATCGACGGCGGAGCCAGCATCATCAGCGTCAGCCGCTCTGCCCAGCAAACTGCTGTTACGGCAAGGTGATCACCAGTCGTCAACAGCTATCCACTTGAGAACTTCCATGGCCGGAGAAGTCATCCGCATCAGCGGCTCTCCCGCAAAATCATCAACATCATGCACAAAAAAGAGCATGCACCTTCAAGAGTCCCCACCAACCCAAGCCCCGCCCCCCAACGCCGAGACAGCATCATCAGCATCAGCTGTCCTGGGTTTTCCAGCCTGTCGCAAACCAGGCCCAGCATCATCAGCATCAGCTGCCCATGCTTTTCCCGTTGCCGGCGCTCCCGAGCCCCGCAACCCGCAAGGTTTAAGGTTTAAGGCTAGTTGTAGAGTACGAAAAAGGTTCCTTGAGGCTACCATAAGGATACTGCCGTGGAACACCTGTAGAACCCTCAAGCCTCTAAACACATGCAGAAATGTTTATGAACCCTAAACCCTCAACCCTAAACCCTAAACCCTAAAACCCTAAACCCTAAACCGAATGCTCGGAAAGCAGGTCCAGCCAACCCGTGGAGCCAGCATCAGCAGCATCTGTCCGGCCCTTTTCCCACAGCTCTTGAGAGCTTATGCTAATCTTGGCTAAAGTAAAAAAAACTTTAAGCGTTAGTAATACATGGGCCCTGATGATTAGAATAGGGTTTTTGGGGGCCCTTTGTCAAAATAGAGTTAGTAATTCTGCAGGTCCCGAGTTCCTACATGCGGCTCTGCACTTTTGATAAAAAGCCCTCTGCAGAGCTTGGCTTCTGGCACGTCGATCCACAGCGTCGCCAAACCTCCAAGCCAGAGTCATGTGAACGCCTCAACCCTGAACCGTAAAACTTCAGGAAATTTTGGTACCATCGTAGCAGTCCTTATGATAAGGTCGATAATTGGGTCCCTGATGTCTGAACCTGTCCTTGTTTGGCGGATTTCAACAAGACCTACCCTCAGGGACACTGGTTGAGGAGCCTCGCGCAAGGTACAACTCCGACAAAACAAAATTGACTGCCGACCTGCACCCGGGAATCGCTTCATCCTAAACCCTAAACTCGCAACCCTTAACCACTGAACCCTAAACCCTGAACCCTACACCGAGGAGTTGCCTTCCGTATGGCCCGCCGCAGATGACAGCCATCATGTTGATGAAGATGGAGGCCAGAGACTGGTACTCGGACCTCTTGGTTGCACAGCACAAGAGCTGGGGTCGGGGGGGTCCGCCTTTTTGTGGGGTTGAGGGTTCTACATGTTTTTTCCGGAGCCCCAAGCCACAAGACCTAAAGCCTTTCGAAGTCAAACTACCCCTCAAAAAAACGAACCAGTCCCTTTCGCACTCTAAGCTGAACCTACTAGTCCTCTGGGCTCGTCGCGGTACGGACGTCGCATTAGTGCGGATTTTGGCGGTTCCGGAGCTCCGGGTTTGGGGTTCAGGTTTTCGGATTGAAGGCAGGAAAGCTTAGGATTTAGGGCGTGGGGCATAAGGTCTAAGGCTTTGCCAAAACCTGAGCGTAAGCATGGCACCGCGATTGAGGAGCCAGCTGGTGGATACCCCAGTACGTCGCCTTCATGTCACTCAAGACGAAGGTGTTCGCCAAGTCTGAGCGACAGGTTTAGCAAGAAAGGCTTCGCGTTTTGGACTGATGGTTCAGGTTTTGGAGTTTCCCACTCAGGGTATGGGATTAGGGAACCCGGACAAAACCAAGAAGGTTCCAGAAATCTTCAACACTTCAACTGCAGAGATCCGACGAAACTCAACTCGAAACCATGCAGCTTTGGATGCCACTCCCTCTCTCAACCGAACTTGCTCCCAAACCCCTGAAGCCCGGTTTCCCCAACAAAACCCAGCTACTAAAACTGGAAGTCCTGCAACCTTGAACCCCAAACCCAGAAACCCTAAACCCTGAACCCCAAACCCAGAAACCCTGCAAGACAGGGCAGGTCCCCCACTGCACCCGGCTTGCTGAAGCCCAGCTAGGAGCAGAACCTGGCTCAAATACTGCTGGCCTAGCAACCCCAGGCCCTAACCCGAAACCGCTTCAGAGCTTCAGGGGGGAGGCGGGTTTCGTGCGAAAGCCCGCTTTTAGGGAATTTTTTCGGAACACGCAAAGCCCGAAACTTCGTGTTTGCAGCTGCGAAGAACCCCGAGCGAAGGGACTTGCAGCGGCTGACCCTAAACCCTAAACCCTAAACCCTAAACCCCAATGGACCCGAAATCCGAAAATCCTAAGCCTCGAGCCCTGCAAGTCAAGCCCATGGCCGATGCTCTGAAAACCCTGAACTCCCTAGACCCTAAACCCTGTAAACCCTAAACCATAAACCCCTAAACCCTAAAGCTTATAAACCCTAAACCCTAAACACCCTTAGTCAAAGCGCTTCCCTTACAGTATGGTGGTTTTTTCACGAGTGGA
Source organism: Symbiodinium sp. CCMP2456 (assembly GCA_905221635.1). Lineage (NCBI taxonomy): Eukaryota > Dinophyceae > Suessiales > Symbiodiniaceae > Symbiodinium > Symbiodinium sp. CCMP2456. Next base: position 10,707 of record CAJNDV010032178.1, on the reverse strand, counting down.
AGTCTTCCAGACTTGTGTGCTTTTTTAGAAGCATTGGGGTTTTAGGGTGCGGGGTTTAGCTTCTAAATTAGAGTCCCTGTTAAACCGAGATCATAAGAGCGGCGCGCTCTTCTGTGCATCAACACGGAAGCATATTCTCAAGGACTAGACGTAGCCATGCTCGGAACTTCAGATGCCGGCTGCACTTCAGGGGCCATACGGTAGGAGGCAAGACAGACCCTGTAAAGTTCCTGGAAGAATCTCGGAACTCGGAACACCTTGGGCCCTGCTTTGCAAGAACTCCCTTCTGACGCTCATGATACATGATTTAGGGCTTGTATATAGGTTTTGCTACGGGGTTTTGTATGAAAGCCAAACGCATGATAAAGGGTGTAGGGTTTGTATGTAGTACAGGCTTTGGTACAGGGTCTTCTTATGAAAGCATGTAGTTCAGAGGTCAGGGCTCAGCGTACAAGGCTTCGTCACCACCTGTCGCTCTTCCCCGCCCTGCATAGCGCCTTCATAAGCTGCGGGTTCCTGGCATGGGAGCTGGGAATCTGCTCTCTCGTAGTCTTTTTTAGGGTTTAGAATTGTTTTGAAAGTGTGTTGGTCCTGCGGGTTTCGGGTGGTTTTGGTGTCCAGGGCTGAAGGTGTCTACGTTTAGATAGTCGTGCTGTCTGCATGCATATTGCTACGACATAGCAACGCAAATAGTCTGCAAGGTACCCTAGTCCAGTCTAGGTTGAGGGTTTGAGCTGTACGGTTCAGGGACTCGGAATTACGGTTTGGGATGGGCGCAGGATTCTGGGCTGTTGATTTGAGGCATACTCAAAGTTCGCCTCGGAGACGGGAAACCTTGCAGGCATACCATAATGCAGACTCCGGTGTAAAGCCCAAAAGCAAAACGCTCGGACACCCGGGATCCCTGAAAAGATGAAACCCCGAATTGCGTTTCTAGATGGCATCATAACAATGATAAAACTACGAATATTGATAACAATAATAATAATAATAGTAATGCTAATAACACTCATAATAAACAGATACTAGACGGCATCATAGCGCTTCATGACAGCAGCTGTCGATGCAGGGGCGAAATCGTGCAAAATCATAAGTAAAGAAGAAGACTGAAAGGAGTGATTGTAGTCGTTGTCGTCGTGTTGTAGCTAACGGTAGCAGTAGCCGTCGCCGTCGTCGTAGTGGTGGTGGTGGTAGTAGTAGTAGTAGTAGTAGTAGTAGTAATAATAATAATACTAATAATAATGAATGTAAGAATCGTAGCAGGATCAGCAAGGCTCAATCCTCAAAGCTATGAACCTAAACCCTAAACCCTAAACCCTAAACCCTAAACCCTAAACCCCTAAACCCTAAACCCTTCCTCAAAGCTCTGAAACACCCATGAACAATCGGAACCCCGAAACGCCCTCGACAAAAAGACTGCGCAAGTGAATCCCCAGGACTTGACGGTGGGTTTAGGGTTTAGGGTTTAGGGTTTAGGGTTTAGGGTTTAGGGTTTAGGGTTTAGGGTTTTGACGGTGGGCCTGCGAAACATTGCCATGTTGGTCTCAACGAACCCTTTCCTTAGAGGCTCCAGGCTTCTGAGGATCTGCGCAGTTTGAGGGCTTGGGGTTTAGCAACTGTCAGCTGGGATCCAGGGTTTTAGATGTTTTTCAAGGGCGCTGGATTTGCGGTTCAGTTTGGCGAAGTTTCGCACAAAAACACCCAACCCAAATCCCTAAACTTGAGGCTAAAATCTTCGCACCTTGCAGCAAAGCAAACACAGAACTGCTCAAACAAATTAAATTGCCCCACAGACCCCACAACCCTAAACCTGTAAACCCAAAATCCTAAACTCTAAATCCCAGGCCGAGTCTATCCCCAAACATCTCTTCACATTACCGGGCACCCGGCGGATGGCTGTCGGAATCCTCCGAAGACTCCTTGGAAGCTCTGAAATCTCGGAGGTTTCGAGTTTGGTATCCGGGGCCACCTTTAGTCTCCTTTGTAGTTCCTTTTCGGGGTTACCGTATAGGAACAGTAACCGAACACTTTTAAATTAGTTCTAAATTAACCAAAAGAGGAACAATGGAGACTATAGGTAGGATTCAGGGTGAGGGAACCTTTTCAGGCTGTCCAATCGGTTTCTGGCTTTCGGGATTCGGGGTTGAAGTTCAGGTATTTTGAATTACAATACCTCAACCTGAACCCTAAAGCTAGAAAGACTTGTGAAGTGTCCTAAACCCTAAAGCCTAAACAGTGCCTAGGAATGCTTCTGTCCGGGATGGTTTCTGGATTGCAAGAGTTGGAATCTTCGGGCTTTCCGGCTTGAAGTCAGGCACGGGGCATCAAACAGGTTTAGGTTGTAGGGTTTGGGGTTTGGGGTTTAGGGTTTACAGGGTTTAAGGTTTAGGGTTTAGGGTTTATAGGGTTTAAGGTTTAGGGGAAGCCGCTGCACTTCCGCCATGTCAGTATACAGCGGCGAGTGAGAGAAGCAGCGGGCCGTAACTGTAAAATGATCAGATGTGCGTTGAAACGATATTGCCCACATCATGCTGCTAACTGTTTTAAACGATGTGAAAGTTTATGGATTAGGGCAGGTTCAGAGAGAGAGAGAGACAGAGAGTGTGTTCAACTTTGGCTTCGCCTTTTGGTACGGTCGCTTACGCAGGTCTCGTTCGTGGGATTCACGGTTAAGGCTTTGTGGAGTGGTTTGGGGTTTAGGGTTTAGGGTTTAGGGTTTAGGGTTTAGGGTTTAGGGTTTTCTTTGAGATGTCCTCGATCTTGTCGTGGATCTTGGGAGGCGACACAGATCCTACAAAGAAACCTCGATAGTCATTTAGGCTTGCTTGTCTCTGACCCTTGTAAACACAAAACTTGTAAGAATCCTCTGACAACCCTCAAGGATCATGCAAATGTGTATGTATATATATATATATATACACATGCATATATATATATATACATATATACTTAATTATTTATATTTATTTACACAGGTATACAATATTATTCATTTATGTGCTTATCTGTTCAGTTCTGCGTGTAGCTATCTGAACATTTACTGATGTTTGTATGCGTCTTCTCGTACAGATAGCTCCTGTCGATCTGTCCGCTATATTTCTTGCTTCAAACAATCAACCTATCATTTCATCCATCCATGAGTCCGTCCCTCCCTCCCTCCCTCCCTCCCTCCCTCCCTCCATCGCTCTCTCTCTCTCTCTCTCTCTACCTCCCCCTCTCTATTTCTCTCCTTGCCTCTCTCTCCCGCGCCCCCCATCAGCCCCGAAGAGAGACCGCTCCTCCTCAGAGGTCGAGTCCATTGGATTGGCCATCGCAGCGAGACCCGAGGCCTCGGATTTCTGCGGGTTTTTGGGTGTTAGGGGGTTTTGTGGGTGATAAGGCTTTAGGGTTTAGGAGGGGGATATAGGGCTTTAGGGTTCTAATTTTGCAGGGGCCTAGCGGTTGGGGGGGGAGGGGGGGGGTTGGGTTTGAGGGTCTCCTGGGCTTACAAAAGTGTGTCGGCTTGGAGGCTTGAAGTTGGGGGTCTGAGGGTTTCGTTGTCTAGAGTTTAGGCGTTTAGGGTTGGCGAGCGCATGTCTGGGATACCTTCGGGGCTGTGACATGCCTCAAGATGAAGTGTGCTATGCGTAATGGTTAGGGTTTAGGGCTTAGGGTTTAGGGTTTAGGGTTTAGGGTTTAGGGTTTAGGGTTTGAGCATTAAAAAGAATGACACGTGTACAAACGAGCAGAGCATCGGGACAAAACAAAGAGCGATTCAGTGATTTGTTTAGGGGGTTTTCTGGTCTCCTGCTTCGAGCCTATAGCTGGGTTGGGCGGGAAGTCCGCTTGAGGGGATTCTCGGAGGGTTCCCTAGAAAAGGTTCCACAAGGGTTTGTCTAGGGCCCAACACAGGTTCTCTAAGGCTCTAAAAAAATCTTCGAGGCTTGCCGGCAGGCTGCTTCTGAGGGCCTAGTCTAGTGCTGGAAAAGCCTCCGAGCTACGCGACCCGGGGATCTCCCCCGGGCACCGTGAAATAATAAGGAAGAGATGCAAAAAAAAAATAGGGTTTAGGGTTTAGGGTTGAGGGTTCAGATAGTCGCTTAGGGTACTCTTACTCAGCATCTCTCGATAGCTGAAGGTATCTTGCGTTACTAGAGGAGGGTTTTGGAGCCTGTGAGCCAAGAAATTCCCTAAATGGAAGTTGAAAAGATTCTGCAAGGGTTTTTGTACGGGTTCTGCTGGTGTTTTACAAACGTCTCTAACCGGTTCTGTAAGGAATTTAGAAGGGCTCTAGAGGAGGTTTGTTGGGATTCTACGCGCGGAATTAGAAGGGCTTCAGGGATATGGAGATTTCTTAGAAGTAGGGTTCGCCTTTTCTCGGGATTCTGATCAGACCCTTAATTCGCTCGTTTTTGAGACTGCCAAATCTTTCACCCTAAACCCCAAGCCCCTTAACCAAAGCTGATAGCATTGAGGGTTGAGGCCTGAAACCCACAACATTATACCCTATAGCCGGCGCCCTATCTAAACCCGCACTACCCTTCCAACACTATATGTTTAAAGCTTAAACTCAAACCGAAACACCTAATCACCTAAAGCCGTGAATGATGAGGCCCTATTGCCTATGTTCTTCACTAATGATGCCTGAACACAGCAAACATGTAGACTCACAAACAAGCCCGATGAACAGGCAAACAGACATCACAAACCTCATGTTCAGACACCTATATAGCCTTGCCAGACATCTTGCAAACCCTGCTGTAGACCTGAAACTACACCAACAAACATCTCCTAAACCCTGTTCTGAAAAAGCTTGTAGCCTTGCCTCGCCATCGTATAAACCCTGCTGTACACCTTACATAATCAGACACCTACGTGAAAACCCTAAACCTGGGACCCTAAACCCTCAACATCCCTCCCCCTAAACCCTAAACCCTAAACCCTAAACCCTAAACCCTAAACCCTAAACCCTAAACCAGAAACCCTACCTTGCCAAGCGCCCAGCTTTCGTGGAGCCCAAGCTTCGGCACGACAAGGAGAGGCTCCAGGCAGCTCCGGCCAGAGGCTACAGAACGCTCTCTTGGGTGGCTTGGAGTATGGTTTAGGGTTTAGGGTTTAGGGTTTAGGGTTTAGGGTTTAGGGTTTAGGGTTTAGGGTTTAGCTTGGAGTATAACGGTATAAGGTTTAGGGCTTCGGGTTTAGGTTGGAGACTCCTTGAGCTCAGCCTGGAAACCCGAAAGAGCCCCGCCCAGCCAAAGCCCATTTCCCGAGGAAAGGAAGCGAACCAGACATCCGCAACTGTTACCCCTTCAATCGCATATGTAACCTCTTAGCCCTGAACCCCTCAAGCCCTGCAAAACCCATAAACTCTAAATCTTGCTCCCCAGTCTCTCGATTTTCAGCGGGTGCAACTGGGGAAGCGCAGCTGGATGAAAACCCCAGCTTCGCTGGCTCCATGTTAGAGGCAAGGTCACAGAAGCTTTGCCTGTGAACAGAGCCCGAATACTTCGATTTCGGGTCTCCGATGTATGAATGCACAATTGTCCATGCTACTAAAGCTTCTTTATTGCAGAGATTTTGCATGAAGAAATTTTGATTCCTTACTAACTACTAAGGCTACTAAGGCCACCCCGATGAGGACCAGCCGATGGGTCGCTGCTTCTCTTCGGCCACCCATCTTGTGCACCGCCTGCGCGAACTCTAGGGTGTAGGTTTAGGGTTGAGGGTTTATTGCTTTTTGTTCAGGGTTTAGGGCTTAGTGTCTACTAATATCTGGATCTGCGATTCCTGCTATCCGAGCATGTTTATCCGCAGGTGCACTGTTCAGATCTACAGCACCAAACATTCCTAGACTCCTAGACAGGGCACTTGTGCTTCGCAGGCCTTGGGATTTAGGGTCTACAGGTCAGGTGCATCAGGACGTTTCGGTTTGGGATGGCGTCCGGAGTCTTTGACAGGCTTCAGCGGACGGGGGTCTTTGTTCAGCGGCGTTGCCTGATGTCTAGGCCTTCAAGGCACACTTCATTGCAGCTTCTCAGCGACGTGCCAAAGTTCGAACATCCCGCCTGGTGGCGGTCGAAGATTCTGGGACTCGACACCCCCAGCCCATCCCACCTCAAACCGGAACCTAAAACCTCAACTCATCCTAAGCTACCCGTAGAAGCCTACATGCTCACCCCCAAAACCCGAAACCTTAAGCCCTTCGAGCCCTCCACCGTATGCTTTCGGGGCTTGGAAGACTCTCCCGGGTCTCAGCACCTCGGAGCCTTCCTAAGTTTCCCCACCTCGGGCTTCCAGGGTTCCATTTCTGGCCTTCTTTGTGTGGGTTCCTTTAACCCTAAACATCCCTAAACCCTAAACATCCCAAACCTATACAGTCGGCGTTCTAGCAAAAAGAGAATGCGCCTTGAGCTCGAGCTGCTAGGCGATGTCTGTCAAGGATCCATGGTACAGCTCTCTCTCCCCCCTAATCCGCCTTAAGCCTTCGGAAGCTCAACCCTAAACCCTAAACCATGCAAAGGCTTCGGTACTCTCATCCCGGCTGAACAAGCGAGAAGGCTCCTGGGAGCCCCGACGTCACGGCCCCGGCAAGCCGCTGGCCTAGCCGGGAAGCGCCCAACCGACCGCCCTCCGAAGCTGCTCGGCCCCCGCCTCGAGGAGTGGCCTGCAGGCTGGACGTCCTTTCCGCCGAGCCTCCCGCTCATCCTGTCTTGCCAAGTCCGGCGCTGTTTCGCCAACGCAAAAATCGCCAACGCTCGGCTCCCGCCTCGTCGAGGTTGTCGAGGTCATCCTCATCACAGGCTTCACTTGCCAAGTCCAGCGCTGTTTTGCCTGGGCCACACGCGGCAGAGGCAGCAGCAAATTCAGCTAAATCCTCAGAGGCCTACACAGCTGATCTTCCAAATTTCGATCCGCCGCCCGGCCCTCAGTCGCCCTGGGCTCCAGGCCCTGGTTGTCTTTGAGCCCCTGGCCACGGCTTTGGGATGGGACACGAGTCGCGGCGCTTCGGCACATCCATCTTCTGCATTTACAGTTTGCACTTAGCCGTACAAGCGTTCGGCTCCGTGTTTCACCCAGCCCCCCCCCGGCCAGCATCAGTGTCGGACTTCGGATTCTGCTGCATTCTGGGCATGGGCTGCAAGGCACAGCAACCCAACACCTGCATTCCTATGCAGAGAAATTTGCTTGTTTGCTGGGCAGGTTGCACGATGAGCTGAGGCTGCAAAGGAGCTTGCCGGGCATGGAAAGAAGCTACAAGTGTGCCGCCATGCCAGAGTACGAGTACGCTTGCTGGGATTTGCTCTCCATCGCAAAAGACCCTGCTTCGAAGCTGCGATTCGTGACTGCCGCGCAGTCTCGTCTTTTTTGCAGTTGCCTCGAACCGCAGAAGCCCTCAACACCAAGCCTTTCACAGGATTTGCGGTCTGCTCTGGGGAAGCTGGGCTCAAGAAGGCGGGCCGTGACGGGTTCACGCACGTCGGCCTCCCAAAAACAGACCACAAACAGACCCCTGCTCTCCAAGCCCCCCTTGGCCTTGGCTCAAGACGCGTCGACAAAGGCCATCCGATGGACTCTGCAAAATACCGCGATTCTGACTTCCAAGGCTCGGGATTCTCTGATTTTGACGCCCTTGAAACTTAGACCCCTTGAAACCCCGCCGAAGCCACCCTGGGAGTGGCGGGGGGCGCGCGCCTTGTCTGCGCCGGCTTTTAGCAGTGCCTCCACGATGGCGGCTTTGCCGTAGAAAGCGGCCCGGTGGAGCGGCGTCATACCTCAGCTCTGGGCGGAGGCTCCGAGGGCGTCCGGTCCGCCTCGCAGAGCCCCCTTTCGCCGGGGAGCTGTGGTGTCGGGAAACGACCCCAAACAAACGAAAAGGAGAAGAGATCCCGACGTCCGAAGCCGAGCCAGGGCCCAGAAAGAGGCCCAGAACTGCTCTGCCGGCCCCTGTTCTCGTATTTCCTTTGGCTACATCACTGCAGTGCCGGCCCCTCGCAGACTCCACAAGCCGAACGAACCGAAGAATCAAAGTCCAGTTTTGCAGCTCGGGTGTTCGAGTCGTCCCCTTGCCAGCTGCGGCGGGGTCCATGCTTCGTGCAACGCAGCCGCCCGCTTACGCTAAAAAAGCAAAGAACTGCTCTGCCGTTCTCTTTCTCGCATTTTCTTTCGGAGGTCTCTGCACTCCAGAAGCGTCGTGCGAGAAAACAACGAGAAAACAGGTCGGCAGAGCACCATCCCATGCCCTCCGGGGTTCCGGGCCACCGTTGTTCTGTACGTCCTGGCAGGCTCATGCTCAGCACAAGGGGACTCAGAGCTCCGAGGAGGGGGTTTGGGGAGGCTTGGGTGCGTCTGTAAGCTGTTCGGAATGCTACACCGACGCAAGCTATCTGTTATGCACGGTTGCTGCTCTTTCGCTGTTCTTCATCAGAGCTGATCAGACCGAGTTTCCGCGGAGCCTACACAGACCTCGCCTCTGCGAAAATGTCAGCCCTCTCCTCCCTTTCAGGAGGTCTGTGTAATTGTGTGCGCTCCGCTGGCCGCCTTCTTCAACCCGGCGTCCAGGAGGAGCCGCAAGCACGCCGTGTCGCCGCCGCTTGCCGCAGAGTGGAGAGCCGTAAAGCCTCGGTTCGAAGGCCCCTTGAAAGAGCGCTCCCAAGCTTCGCCGGAGCGGCCCCTGAGCTGAGGTTTGTGGAGGTTCAGGTGCGCAGTTCGGGTGGTCGGCTCGGCTCGAAGCTGCAGATGCCTTCGTCATCGTCCTGTCTCGGCACTGCAGCGACAGGACGCTCAGCACGCGAGGGTGTTCAAGAGACCAGTTTCGAAACTGAGGGACGAAGGACTCCCCTTCCCAGGCAGAGGAGCTCCTTCCGTGAACGACTGCTGATAAGTTTCGGTGCTACGCTGCCTTGCGAATGCTACTGTAGAGGGAACATACGACGACACAGCGATGAGACGGCTTCAGCCAGTCTTTACCCTGAAACTCCACCCCGACAAGCGCCCTCCCCCCTCTAAACTTCTTGAGCACGGACGTTGTTGGACGCGCGTTCTCTGGGCTTGCTCAGCTTCCTTCCTCCGTCTCACCTGCTGTGTGCCCTAGCCCCGATCAAGTCTCTTCATCTCGGAGACGCATGTCGAATTTTTACGACCAGGAGGGGCGGGTCCAAGAGGCTGTGGACTCGCCGACTTCCACCCCCGTTTCGGTTGACATCTGCGGCGGTCCATGCTTGATGCTCTTGAAATCGCAGCCGCCCAGTTTTGATGGGCTTAGGGTGGGCTGCGGAGCTGGCCTCCCACTCGGAATCCACCACAAACCCGATGCAGCCGCACTGAATCGGTCTGAAGGCCCTGGGGTCCCGGGCCGTCTTCAGTCTGCAAGTCCTGGCCACGTCTTCCAGCAGACTTCGGGGCTCGGGGCTTCTGGGGAGTCGGAGAGTCTTGGCTCAAAACGGGGAGCAAGGAGCGTCGACAGATAATATGCGGTGGAATCTGCTAAAATTATGCCTCCTGCAGCAACACTGCGATTCTTGAATTCCAAGGCTCGGGATGCTGCGCATGGAATACTACAGGTACGACAACCTCCGGAGTCTCGAACCCCCAGAAGCCCTCGACACCAAGCCCTTCCCAGGAAGAGAAACTTGAATGCTTGCTGGCTTGACCTCAAGAAGGCGTGCACCATGCACGGCCGTGATGGATTCAGGCACTTCGGCCTCCCTCTATACGACCCTACACAGACCCGATGAAAGCATTGTCTTAAAAGCCCTCCTCCTGAAACCCTCCAAGCCCTTGAAACCCTCCCCACTTCTTACCCTCCCGAGAAGGCGCGCCTTTTCTGCGCCGGCCATGAGCAGCAGCTCCACGCACCCGGCGTGGCCTTTGAATGCGGCCCCGTGGAGCGGCGTGACACCTCGGCTTCGGCGGAGGCTTCGAGGGCGACAGAAGCCTCGGAGGCACCTGTGCCTTAATCTTGAGCCGTGAAAACCCCCAAAAAGGAGACGATGCCGAGCTCGACCAAGTAAAGGCCCAGAACTGCTCTGCCGTTCCCTTTCTTGCATTTTAATTTGGGAGGTCTCTGCACTCCAGAAGCGTCGTAGGTGTTTGACTAAAGAGCATTGCGCCTTAAATAGTTCGGCAGACCACCATCCCATGCCCTCCGGGGTTCCGGGCCATCGTTGTCCTGTGCATCCTGGCATGCTCAGGCTCAGCAAGGGGACCCAGAGCTCCGAGGATAGGGTTCGGGGAGGCTTGGGTGTGTCTGTAAGGAGTTCGGCACGGTGGCTGCTCGTTCGCTGTTCTTCATCAGAGCTCGTCAGAACGGGTCCATTTGCTCATTCCGCGGAGCCTACACAGACCTCGCCTCTCCTCCCTTTCAGGAGGTCTGTGTTATTGTGTGCGCTCCGCTGGCCGCCTTCTTCAACCCGGCGTCCAGGAGGAGCCGCAAGCACGCCGTGTCGCCGCCCTCTGCCGCATCGTGGAGAGCCGTCCGGCCTCGGTTCGGAAGGTCCCTTGAAAGAACGCTCCCAAGCTTCGCCGGAGCGGCCCCTGAGCTGAGGTTTGTGGAGGTTCAGGTGCGCAGTTCGGGTGGTCGGCTCGGCTCGAAGCTGCAGATGCCTTCGTCATTGTCCTGTCTCGGCACTGCAGCGACAGGACGCGCAGCACGCGAGGGTGTTCAAGAGACCAGTTTCGAAACTGAGGGACGAAGGACTCCCCTTCCCAGGCAGAGGAGCTCCTTCCGTG